>JAQZBX010100015.1:0-11412 GCA_029593785.1 Cabassous unicinctus
AAAAAAAAAAAAAAAAGGCTTAAAAATGAAGAATGAAGTTGGAGGATTCTCGCTTCCTGACTTTACAGCATATTACTTAGCTACAGTGGTTAAAACAGCATGGTATTGGCATAAGGACAGACAGATTGACCAATATGATTGAATTTAAAACTCAGAAATTGACTCTCATGTCTAGAGTCAAGCGGTTTTTGACAAGGCTGTTAAGCCCACCCAGCATAGCCAGAACATTCTATTCAAAAATTGGTGATGGGAGCTGTATAGCCATATACAAAAGAAAGAAAGAGGATGGTTACCTCATACTTTTTACAAAAATTAACTCAAAATGGATCAAGGACTTAAAAATAAAAGCAACAACCGCAAAAATAGAAGAAAATGTAGGAACACATATTCAAGATCATGTAGTAGGCTGTATTTTCTTAAACTTTACTCAAAAAACAGGAAAAGCAAAAGAAAAAATGGATAAATGGGACCTCCTCAAAATTCAACTTTTTTGCACCTCAAAAGCCTTTTTCAAAGGGGTGAAAAAGCAGCTGACACAATTGGGGAAAATATTCTGAAATCACATATATCATAAGGCTTTAATATCCATGATATATAAGGAGATCATACAACTCGACAATTGTGGGATCCCTCCATTCTTTACATCTAAGAAATAGCTTGGAGGCCTGTTTCTCTGCCCACACAGAATTCACCATATCAGTTCCTGCCATAAACAGGAATTTTCCTGCTTATCTTATCTCCCTTATCTCCCACCTTGCCTCCTATGTATATCACTAAATGTTTCTGTAATCTTGCTTCCCCATTATTGGCCTGGAATTCTTATGATGTGATTTACAGCCCCTATACCTGTCTGCTCCCCTCCACCTGCACCCTGGCTTTGAATGTAAAAAAAATTGCTGAATAAAAAGCATGCTGGGGATCAGCTCGAGAGCACAGTTACTTCAGCTGTTCCCCCGTGATCTCTCTCAACTTCCTTGTTAAGAGACTTTGCAGGATGGATTCTTGCATACAATAAAAAGACAAAGTATCTGATTTTAAAATGGGCAAATATCTTGAAAAGGTAACTGTCTAAAGAAGAAATACAAATGGCAAAGAAACACATGAAAAAATGTTCAACACAACTAGCTATTAGGGAAATGTAAGTCAAAACTACAATGAGATATTATTTCACACCTATTAGACTAGCTTCTATTAAAAAGTCAGAAAACTCTAAATGTTGGAAACGTTGTGAACAGATAAGAATGTTTATTCACTGTTGGTGTTGGTGTTGATAAGAATGGTACAGCCACTACAGAGGACTGTCGGTTCCTAAGAAAGTTGACTATAGTCTTGCCATCCGACCTGCCAACACCATTGTTAGGTATATACCGAGAGGAACTGAAAATAGTGACATGAATAGACACCGACACACTGATGTTCATAGCAGTGTTAGTCACAATAGCCAAAAGTTGGAAACAACCCAGTTGTCCATCACCTGATGAATAGGTAAACAAATTGTGGAGGAAACATGGTGGAATATTATGCAATGTTAAGAAGAAATGAAGTTGTGAAACATATGACAACATGGATGAAACTGGAGGACATTATGTTGAGTGAACAAGCCAGGTAGAAAAGGAAAAATATTGTATGATTGCCCTATTATGAACTAAATATATAATGTGAAATATAAATATATTATGTGAAATATGAATATGCATAGAATTGCATAAATAAGACCTTTTTTCCTTGAAGCTGAACAAATGTACGTTAATACTAAACAATTTTAATATCAGACAAAAACTAAACAAAACACACATTATATGAAGTGAAGGAAACCATACACAGAGTACTACATATTGTATGATTCCACTTATATAAAATGTAAATATAAATCAATTCATAAAGGTGAAAGGAGATTGTTATGTAAGTTTTGAGGAAGGAATTCTAAAGGCTTTGGAGTCTTTCTTTTTGGAGCAGTGAAATATTTCTAAAATTATTAAGATGATAAACGTAGTACATTGTGATTATACTAAAAGCCACTGATTGTATATTTTGGATTATTTATACAGAAACAGCAGCTATGTACAGTGCAGCAAGCATAGAGAGATTGAAATGTGAAGAATTTCTTTGTTTCTTTGTCTCTTTATTGTTATTATTATTATTGAAATAATGAAAATGCTCTAATAATGATTGAAGTGATGAATGCACAACTATGTGATTATAACATATACCATTGATTGTACACCTTAGATGAATTGTATGTTTTATTAATATGTATCAATAAAATTGATTTAAAAATTTCTTTGCATAATCTGGAATTGCAGTGCTATTATTCTCTGCTATTCAATGCCTATTTAAGAAAGTATGGACTTTTGGGAAGATGGTGGAGTAGAAAGGCATGGGACTCTCTTGTCTCCCAGAAAAATAGTTAGGAGACAGTCTGAAAGAGTCTGGAAAAAGATCTTCTAGGGTTTAGGACACCCAGGAAAGACTGGACACAGCTGATACGAGAGAGGGACAAATGACGGGAAATGTGACAGCAAAAATTTTAGTTGAAACCAGTGTTGCTACTGCCAGCACCCTCCCCATACTAAAGATACTTTAGAATTCTTAGGCCTCTGAGCTGGCTACAGACGAAGGCAACTCCAGGGATCCAGTGACCAAGGAAAGGGTAGAGTGAGAGACATGGCCTAAAGGTGATTCAGCTTTTGACCCACAAATTTGGTCTACTGTGTTCATGAGCCTTTCCAGGTCAGATGAGACCACACATTATTTGCCCTGGGAGCAAGCACTGGCCTGGAAAGAGCCGACCCTCTCAATTTCACTCTCTTCTATCTGTGACTCATTGTTGAGAATGCGACTCCGGCGGAAAGGGGAAAGAGAGGGAAAAAGCCTAAAGATGACTGTGCTTTTGACCCACAAATTTTGTCTACTGTGTCCTACAAGCCCTTCTATGCTGGGTGGGGCTATGCCATTGTTTGCCTTGGGAGCCAACAAGGGCTAAAATGTCAGGGACTAAAGTGGTACAACCCTCCTAATCTCCCTCTCTATTAACCAGTACTGATTGTTGAGGACACAGAGGGGAGTGGGATTATTACCTATCAAGGTAATAATCCCAGAGAAGGCTGGAGAACTCTCTCTGAGAAAGCTTGAATTAGAAGTCTCTTAGCCTCCAGGCAAGAAACTTTATCACACTGATCATTTCCCTGTTGCAGCAAACACACTCCAATCACACATTGAACTTTGTGGGCTGCCAAAGAGAACCATCTGCTGGCAGACCAATGAAGTGCATGTGAGAAAATTACAAGTATATAAGTAAGAGAGGCATTTTTCCACCTTTGTAGTGGGTTTTTTTTAACGAGGGGTCCATGTGTTTGAATTGAAATTCAAATAAACATTCTTCTGGGGATGTGTTGGTGCAGGTGTGATATATTTACTAAATAATACACAATATATTGTGGATTTAGTAAGTGGTCTGAGGTTTCCACCTGACTGACAAAAAGGTCCATGGAATAAAACAGGTTAAAAACCCCTGCTTTATCACCTCTCTTCCCAAGGATCTAACAAATGGGTTTGCAGCACATTACTAGTTCCAGAGCCCAGTTTTGAGCAACTAACAGGGACAATCCTAATAATCCATGTTGAACCAAGAATCACAGTGCAGTAGTAACACACAGCTTCCCACCACAAAGTCACTACAAAAGAAAAAGAAATTGAGCATCTGAGTACAGTACCATCCTAATCAGATACTTAGACTTCAGCAAAAATTTATGAGCCATAATAAGGTAATGGACGACATGGCCCAAGAAAAGGACTATATCAAAAGCCCCAGAAGAAATGCAGGATTTGAGAAAACTAATCAACAAGATTCACACAAATTTCTGAAATCAAATTAATGAGTTGAAAGACAATATGACTAAACACATAAACAATGTCAAGAAGATATTGAGCAAGCAAAAAGAAGAATTTGTAATCCTGAAAAGAAAAGTAACAGAGATCATGGGAATGAAAGAAACAATAGGTGAGGTAGTAAACACATTAGAAGCATACAACAGTAGACTTGAAATAATAGAAGAAAGAATAAGTAATACCAAAGGCAGAACAGCTTAAATTGAAGAAATAAAAGAACAGAGAGAGAAAAGAATGGCAAAATAATTGAGCAAAGGTTCAGGGAGTTGAATGACAATGTGAAATGCAATAGCATGTGTCATGGGGATTTCCAGAAGGAGAAGAGAAGGGAAAAGGATAAGAAAGAGTATTGAGGAAATAATAGCTGAAAGTTTCCCAACTCTCAGGGAAGATATGAACATACATGTCCAAAAAGCATAGCGTAACCCAATCAGAATATATCCAAATATACCTACTTCAAGACACATTTTACTCAGAATGTCAAACATCAAAGATAAAGAGAAAATTCCAAGGGCAGCAAGGGAGAAGCACACCATCACATACAAGGTAGGCTCAGTAAGACATAGGCACAGATTACTCATCAGAAACCATGGAGGTGAGAAGACAGTAGTATGACATAATTAGGATACTGAAAGAGAAAAAAATGCCAGCCAAGAACACTTTATCCAGCAAAACAATCCTTCAAATATGAAAGTGAGTATAAAATAGTCACAAGCAAATAGAAACTAAGAATGTCCATAAAAAGAATAGAACTTTGCAGGAAATATTAAAGGAAGCTTTAGAGCCTGAAAGAAAAAGACAGGAGAGAGAGACTTGGAGAAGAGTATAGAAGAAAGAATACCAGAATGGATAGTCTAAAAAGAAAAAAGACAGATGAACTATGGTGACATGAAAATCAAAGAATAAAATGGTGAAAGTTAATAATGCATAGACATAATATCACTGAATATGAATGAATTAAACTTCCCAATCAAAAGATATAGGCTGACAGAAAGGATACCAAAACATGAGCCATTCATATTCTGCTTACAAGAGACTCAGCTTAGATCTAGGGATACAAACTGGCTGAAAGTGAAAGATTGGAGAAGGATACTCCAAGGAAATAGTAACCCAAAAAGAGCAGGGGTAGCTATAATAATATTGGAAAAAACAGACTTTAAATGCAAAAATTTTATAAGAGATTCAGAGGCCATTATATATTTAAAAAGGAGACAATCCACAAGGAAGATACAACAATCATAAATGTCTACACACATAACCGTGGTGCTCCAAAGTACACGAGACAAACTCTGGCAAAGCTGAGGGGAGAAATAGACAACTCTAGAATAATCATTGGAGACTTTAACACACCACTTACATCATTAGACAGAACAACTAGAGAGAAGATCAACAAGGACAGAGAACTTGAACAATAGGATAAATGAGTTAGACCTAACAAATATATACAAAATGTTGCATCCAAACACAGCAGGTTGTCCATTCTTCTCAAGTGCCCATGGATCTTTCTCCAGGATAGACTACATATTAGGGCACATTGCAGTTCTCAATAAATATAAAAAGATTGAAATGACACAAAGCACCATTTCAAAGTATAATGGAATGAAACTGGAAATCAATCATATACAGGAAAGAGGTAAATTCACAAATGTGTGGAGGTTAAACAACACACTCCTAAATAATCAGTGGGCCAAAGAAAAAATTGTAAGTAAAATCATTATATATATTGAACCAAATGAAAATGAGAACACAACTTACCAACCCTTATGGGATACAGCAAAGGCAATATTGAGAAGGAAATCATAGCCTTAAATTCCTATTATAAAAAAGAAGAAAGAGCTAAGTTCAATGATTTAACTGACCAACTAGATAAACTAGAAAAAGAACACCAAGCCAATCCTAAAGCATGCAGATAGAAAGACATAATAAAGATTAGAACAAAAGTAAATGAAATTGAGAACAAAAAAACAAATAAATAAATAGAGAGAATCAGTAAAACTGAAAGCTAGTTCTTTGAGAAGACCAATGAAATTGACAAACCCATAGCTAAACTAACAAAGAAAAAAAGAAAGAAGAAGCAAATTAATACAGTCAGAAATGAGTAGGTGGAAGTTACAACTGATCTCACAGAAATAAAAAGGATCATAAGAGGATATTATGAGAAACTGTATGCCAAAAAATTAGACAACCTACATGAAATGGACAAATTCTTAAAAATGCACAAACAACCTACACTGACACTACAAGAAACACAAGAACTTAAGAAGCCAATCACATTTAAAGAGATTGGATCAGTCATCAAAAATCTCCCAACAAAGAAAGTACAGGAAGAGATGGCTTCACAGGTGAATTCTACCAAGCATTTCAAAAGAATTAACACCAAACCTTTTTAAACTCTTCCAAAAAAAATTGAAGAAGAGAGATAATTACCTAACACATCTCATGAAGCCAACATCACCCTATTGCCAAAGCCAGATAAAGAAAATACAAGAAAAGAAAATTACAGACCAATTTCTCTAATGAACATAGATGCAAAAATTCTCAACAAAATATTTGCTAATCAAATCCAACAACATATCAAAAGAATTATACATCACAATCAATTAATATTTATTCCTGGTATGCAAGGCTGGTTCAACATAAGAAAATCAATCAATGTAATACACCACATTAACAAATTGAAGGAAACAAGCAAACATAATCATCTCAATTGATGCAGAAAAGGCTTCCAACAAAATTCAGCATCCTTTATTGATAAAAACACTTCAAAAGATAGGAATAGAAGGAAAATTCTTCAATATGAAAAAGATATGTATGAAAAACCTACAGCCAATGGGGTGTGGTTAAATGGTTGAAAGCTTTCCACTTAAGATTGGGAACAACACAAAGATGACCAGTGTCACCATTGTTATTCAACATTGTTCTAGAAGTGTTAGCTAGAGCAGTTAGGGGGAAAAGGCATCTAAATACAAAAAGAGGAAGTAAAACTCTCATTATTTGTAGATGAAATGATTCTATATTTAGAAAGTCTACAACAAAGCTGCTTGAGCTAATAAATGAGTTCAGCAAAGTCAGCAGGATAAACGGTCAACATGCAAAACTCAGTAATGTTTTTATACACTAGTATTGAACAATCTAAGGAGGAAATCAGGGGGAAAATCCATTTACAAGAGCAACAAAAAGACTCAATTACCTAGGAATCAATTTAACCAAAGAAGTAAAGGTTCTAAGGAGTTTAGTTCTTCTTTCAAATAGGTCGACCAAGGCAAAAGTGTGAAAGTGTGGAATGCTCTCCTGATTTGTGTCTTCTCTTGGGCTTGGTTTAGTACCTTAGAAATTTGTGTTTACTGGAATTGGAATGTCTTCCCTATCCCTATGAAATACCCCACCCCTCCCATTTTAGTATACTATTATATGTCTTATACCCAGGAATCCCTTGCACAGGCCACTTTGAATTGATAATTACTTAAAATTCTTTTACTGTCTGCAACCTCTTTGTGCTTGCAGGACAAGTTCTGGGAAAACAAAACCAAGATTGGAACCAACCTGCAAGCACTTCAGTATACTTGTGGGGGTTACTCTACTTCCTCCAAAACAGAGTCAGGGACACACAATGAAAGTTCAGGGCAGTCCACCCCATGCCAGTGAGGGATTAGGGTGCAATCCAGATTGTTCTGCCAGTTTTATTTGGCATTTTCTTGATTCAAGACTGACCCTGTTACTGCAATTATTTAACTGTTTTTGGGAAATTGGAGGAAGACAGTTTGCTTTTTATTGGAGTTTCTCAAAGATTTTGTTAATAAACAAGCCCTGGAGTGACTTATGCTGCCACCTTAGCCTAGAAGCAATCATACTAATATCAAGAGCAATAAAATAATGTAAGGATGCAAATTTTATCCCCAGAGAAAACACTAACAATATAATGCAAAGAAATGTAGTTTAAAAATCCAAAAAAAAAAAGGAATGAAATTAAATATTAAATATTATATTAACCAAAAGAAGTAAGATATAAGAATTAGAATCGCAAAATTATATGACATAAAGCAAAAATAACGCATAAATAATGATTTTAAATGTGTTAAAATCCTGCAATTGAATGTTATTTAATTGATTCTATTAGAAAATAAGACATTAGTATATGATGTCTAAAAGAAATGGATGAATATTAAAAGGATGTGAAAATATATATCTATAAATATGAGCATATAAATACTACCCTGCAAAGTAGTACTATAAGAAAATATAAGCCTTTGAATTCCAGAGGTGTGAATAGAGAATAAAATAAAAAAGGAGACAATTTTCCAGAAAATTATAAAACTCCATACTAAAATTAGAAAGAATTAAAAACAGGAATAGAATATTTTTAAAAATTAAAGGCATTGAATAATTGTCAAGGATAAAGTTATAATTTTCTTGAAATATAAGACTAATGTATTATGATTATGCTTCCTTTCTGTTTCTTTTACACGATCTGCCAAAAATATGTTACTAGTAGAAATGATTATTAGAGACCCATCAATGAAAATTCAGGAAAAAAATGATTAGTCATAATAAGTTTTATAAGTTATTCTTTCTTTGACTATGAATATTATTTTAGAGTAAACTTAATGACTATAAAAATTGATTTCAATTCTGTGAAAAAATCTCCCTTATGTTGACTTTGCAGACTATTGAGGTGGAATTGACATAGAAAGCCTTAAAAACCAAGGTTGGGAGTGGAGGTGGCTCAAGCGATTAGGTGCCTCCCTCCCACATCAGAGGTATCAGGTTTGGTTCCTAGTGCTTCCTAGAAAAACAAGGAAGACAGACAGATACAGGAAGTGCAAAACAATGCAGGGGTGAGGAGAAATAAATAAATAAAATAAATCTTAATAAAACAACAACAAGGTCACCTAGTGTCAAATTAATGAATCCTGACCTTTTAATCTCCAAATAAGCTTTCCTCATATAACTGAATTTTTGATGAAGAATTGTACATTCAAATTTAATCGTGTATATATATATATTATTTATTTTATTCCTTCCTCTATTGTATCAAATATTTTCCAACACTGTGCAGTGTAAACAGTTTTCTTACAGGAGTTGCTTCTAAATCTACATGGAAATTGACTTCATAATCATTAGTTAATGAGATATTCACAAGAAAGCATTTCCCCTGGTTGTATCTAGAAGAAGTAAGCTTTTGACCATTCACCTAATTAGAAAAACTTTATTCACCTCAGTACTTATATTTTGTTTCTTTTTGCATGTTTCTTTTAATATAATAAAGGCCAACACACTAAAGAAGCAAACAAGTTTCAAAAAACATTGCTATGGCTGATTACAGATTTGAATCTGCTCTATTGATGAATAGTTGACATTCCCAAGGCTGTCTGGAGAAACTCGGTCATGCTTTCCTTATGATGCATCAAAAATACTCATTCATCACCTGGTGCTCACTCCTAGAAAGTACTTGGTTATGCTGCACCATTCCATGCAAAATTCATGATACTGTGGGTTTTAGAAAAGTTAGTTATTACAAAGGTTTGGGTATATTAGAAATATTTAATAATAAAAAATCAAGACATTACAGAAAATTCACTGTGATAAAATTATATAAAGTTTAAGTGCACATAAAAATAAGCTTTATATGTACAAAAAATACTTAGAAGAAAAAACATGTAAAGAATAACAACACTTATGAATGATTTTCATTCTCTTCTTTAAATTTGGTTGTAAAATAATTTTTGTGGAATAAAAAATGTTTAATCCTCTAATAACTTAATTTTAGACATAAAAATTGTTTCATTGTGATAATGTTCTTTTCCATTCCTGATGTTTAACAACCGTTCCTTTGAGACACAGGTTAAATAATAATTTCTCCAGAAATAACTATATTTTTACCCAGTCATAAAATAGAGCATCACAAAAGAATACCAAAAATGCTGCTCAACATTATGTGGCTTCTAAGGGGTAGGGAACTCTTTGTTTTAAATTAATCATTAGCATCATGCCAAGAAAGTTTCCATGGAAATTGGTCCCAGAGAGGACCACATATTGCATTATCAGCAATCCTTAATATAAGAAGTGCTGTGGCATTATTAGGGTGAAAGATGAGGGACAATCATCTCTGCTTCTGTTCAGAATAGATTCCTGGTATATTTATAAAACATAATTTCCAGGTGAACTTTCTATCTGATCAAGACCTAAACAAAATTTTAGATTGATTTATCGTACCTCTAAAATAGAAATAATGAGCAAAATGTAAACTTTGTTTATCTCAAAAGAAATAATTACTATATCACAATAATCCTGATATTTCAGGCCCCTTAAAATGGTTTACATATTGTATTTGTGAGAATAATTTGGGTTGAAAACATCTAGACAGGTAATACTGAAAGAAGTTTTTCACCAGCTCTGTCTCATGGTAAGTATTAATCCAAAAGATAGAATGTTTTTGTTTATGTAAAAAACTTAGGGTTATTATAAGAAGGATATGCTTAAACATATACATGTCTTGTAGGCCTTACCTATGTTTTATAATCTAGGTTTTGTAAAATGGAAATATAGAATTAATAGAATTGGAGTTATCAAGCTATTTTCTTATATTTAATTATATCAAAAATATAATTTTGGAAGAAATTTGATTAAATAATCTTGTGAAAACACATCTTCTAAATAAAAATGGTAATGTGAAGTCTATAAAATTTTTTCACCTAAGATTTAATTTCTGAACTATCATTGCTACTAAATAATATTTGATGCAAAAACACAGTAAGTGATGCATTAAAACTCTCTACCAATGTTTATTTCATAATATGCACTTTTGTTTATTTTGCTGAAATTAAATATATGTAGAAATATAGTATTAATAGCAGATCTCTGAAGTCAACCAATGTTACTAGAATAAAGAGCTATCAATTCTTAGTTACTTAACAGTCTAAGACCTTTTTCTCATCTAATAAATGTGTACTATAGTAATAACTTTGGTATAATATTTTAATCTGGATAAATCTGGCAATGAATGGAAGCATTTATAACAGTGTCATGGTCATTCTAATTATGCAATATATATATGAGTTTCTATTATATAATATTGAAATATTGATTTATACCTCATTTACATTTGCCAGTCAAACCAACATTTCTTTCATTCATATTTTGCAAACTACTCCTTATTATGTATTTCTAGAATTACTAAATTACTTTTTAAATGCCAGATCATTCCAATAAAAAACAATTTAAGGTCCTTCATGCTAAGTATCATCTTTGATTTATCAACAATTGAAAGATATTATGAAAAGCAGGAATAACACACATGTGTCTGACTTCATTGGTGGCATGATAGAATTTTCTAGCACAAAATAGAGGAAGATTAATATATAAAAAATCTTATGTTAACAAGTGTAGTTAATAGAATCATTCACATCCTTAGAGCTCCAGTGAGGTGATCTCAGATGGGAAGAGTGGCTATGCTAATATGGAAGCCTAACAGAATTCTCTGGTCAATAGCATACAATATATTTTATATACATTTGAAAATGTGTA
>JAQZBX010100016.1:0-11410 GCA_029593785.1 Cabassous unicinctus
AAAAAAAAATAACAGAATAGTTCTCTCCATCAAATATCCTTTTTAAATGTGGATATAATGATTGGTATTGACAAAAAATGTTTCCTCAGTATGGCCTTCTGAAAAATTCAATTTATTGCATTTAGACCCTAGAATTTTGACTTTTATAGAATGTCTTTAAATACTTATAGTCTAGTGAGAATCGCAAAGTATTATAGAAACATACAATTAATGTTACAAATGAACAGGGAGATCAGATGGTAAGGCAATGAGACAAGTCAGTAGCAAGCATGGGATGAGAATATTAAAACTCTGTAATATTCACAGGCAATAATATAATCTCAAGTTTAGATGAATGTGTGAAAATAAAGATGTCTATTTACAATAGTTTAGGTTGCTATACCTAAGAGATAAATACATAAAGGAAAAAAGTAGGCACAATTATTCTTTAAAAACCTGTTTCTTTTCTTTTCTTTTTTTTTGATTTGCTGGACAAATTATCTTGAGTGAGAGGGAGTCTTTTTTTTCAGCCAAGGATTTTTTAAAAAGTGATTCCAACAGAGACAGATGGATTCCTGTTAATTCTAAGAAGCAACAAGATGTAATTTTAACCAATTTTTAAACCAAAATGAAAAACAACTCTAGTGTACTGTATGTCAAACAATATTCATTTAACCTTAAAAACCACATGTGTTGTTTATTCAAACCTTAATTATACTCTGAGTGGTACCCTATGGAGTTGGAATGACTTGGCTTTCTCATAATGGGAGAAATGGAGAACAAGTATTTGAAAAATGGCCCAGAGCTAAGCTGAAATTCAGACTGTTTATAAGTCCCATTGCTTCCATTAATCTCTGGTTGGCTTCAGCAGGTCATGCAAATAAACCCTGTCCTCTCAAAGTACTAAGTGTACAATGAGATTATGAGATACCCATGAAGATAAGCCTCAAGCAGCAAAAATATGCCACTTGTAACCATGCAAGATATCATATGGCCACTTGTGAAGCACACATGATCTCATAAATGTGGTGACCATAGGTATCGATTTGTCTGGGAGAATCCCAGTTTTATGCCTATTTTTCTGGAAAACATAATTATTAAGATCTCCCCTCTCACTTTCAAAAGTGTCTTGGTTTGGTTCAAAAATCATATGGTCACTCAAATCATAAGGCAAATAGCAATTAAATGGCAAGGAGAAGTGATCTCTTGGACAAAGGAAAGTGATCTCTGTATTTTCTGAGGACCAAGTTGAAATCAGTGGAATCAAAGCAAATAATTATAGGGCTTTTAAGGGAAAGTAGAAAAGGGCAAGGAGGAAGGGACCCATCATGAAATCTCTATCTAGTATGTGCCTGTTTCCATAGTGGAGCACTTTACAGTACTCTCTTACTGAGTACCTAAGCTGGAGATTTAGGAGGGGGTAAGAAGCAGATGAACTTTGGAGGCCTCTGCCAACCTTCTAATTCTAATTCTGCTGGAATGGGGTAAGTATGCTGAAATTTGAGGGAAAGCTTTAAAGAAAACCGGTGTAAAGATTCTGTATCAATACATAGACTTTGTGCCTCCAATAACGATATGTAGTACTGCACAAAATCCTCCAGGGTCTTGCAATGTGGACAATATTTTTTTAAGAAAATATTTTATTGCCAAATAAAGCACATTATTGTTTGGGCTGTCCATACAAGCCCTTAGCATTTTTAACAAAATATCTGCTTCAGGAATACTAACACAGAGATGATGGTTACTTCCTGGCAACAGTAGCAAACCAGAAAAATCATAAATACTTATTTTTTTAAAGTGCACTGCAAGAGTGCACGTGTGTACAGGGGGCAGTCTGGAGAGAGAAAATAAATCATTAGCTGGATGGTGTATGTGATCTACACTCTGCTTTTTCAATGGAGACGTGGATAAATAGATCCAAGTCTACTCCTCCCAGTAGCCCCAGAGTTAACAGAGTTTCCCAACTTGAGAGGCAGAACAGTGTAACAGCTAAGAGAAGAGACCAGAACCAGACTGCCTGGGTCAGTTTTAAGGTCTTTATTCTTTTCTATGAACACCACTTCGGCTTCCTGGCCCTACCAAAAGATGACTGCACTACTGAGTGGGAGTGTAAAGACATGGGTCTGGTTTTAATAACCAAAGCAAGTGGAAGGTGGATGTAGTCATGCCAGCTCTTTGCCTGAATCAATTGGATAACTGCATCAACTGACCACTTTGCTTGGGCCATGGAGACCTGGATTTTGTAGATTCTTACTCTTACAGTCTGGGTAATATTCAAATATGATTCTTCTGCTTGAAATTGCTCCTCTTTCTTACGTTTCTTTTTCTTCTGCTTACACCATCAGTCAACAAATCAGATTAATTTCTCTTAACACTGGAGTCTAAGTTCATGAAGATTATTGTAATGTGAGTAATGGACACATTCAGTGGTGTTTGTCAGGGCAGACACGATATTCCTTGAAGTATGGAGCTTTGAAGGACAGGACTGAAGGAAAAGTGGCTTTAACCACTGTGGTGTATTGAATAGTGTTCCCTTGTTTGGACATATTCTTGGTCTGGGTCTGCATTCTGGTGATTGTGTACCCATTGTAAATAGGATCTCTTGAAGATGTTACTTCATTTAAAATGTGGTCCAACTGAATCAGGTTGGGCTTTAATACAGATTACTGGAGTCCTTTATAAACAGAATGAAATTCAGACATAGAGAAAAAGAACTACAGAGAAAGAAGCTTGGAATCATCAGAAGTCAAAAGAGAAAGAAGATGCCACCACGTGCATTGCCATGTGATGGAAAGGACAAGGACCTAAGGATTGCCATCAAGCAGCCCCAGAATGCCACAGTCTTTAGGGAGAAAGCACTGCTTTGCTGATACCTCTATTTTGGATTTCTCCTAGCCTCAAAACTATGAGTCGATAAATCCCTGTTGTTTAAGCCAACCTGTTATATGGTCTTTGTTTTAGCAGATGGGCAACTAAGACAACCACCCATGAAGAAATAATTGCTCTGAAATGCTTTACTGTGAATTCCTTTTTTTTATTGTAGAATCAGACTCATTTATACAAAAAAGACCTCAAACCCCACAAATAGGATAGGGCATTATTGACCCAAACAGAATATCCCAGATGGCAAATTAGGAATTATCACTATTAATTTGTTAAGCTCAGAATGAAAGTCAATATAGCCCCAACCACTGTCAGAAGGACTTTCTGTCTAGGAAGAAACATTCTGGACATGAGACATGCCAAGAAGCAACATGATGATCTCTGGGGGTTGGAGGTCCTGGGGGACAATCAGCAAACATATGCAGATGAATTCTGAGCTCAAGGGATGGAGAGAGAATAACAATAACTTGGAAAGTTTCTATAGAAGAAGAAAGCATCTAAGTTGGGGTTTAGGAGGAGAAAAGTGGTAGGCAAGGACAGAGAATACATAAGATGGCCCCATATTCATGAACATGAGTAATTCACTTTTGAAGAGGGATTACTAATGGTGGTCAGACTATCTGTAGCTATGAAAAGATCAGAATATTCCAATACATTCTGAGGTTTAGGTGAGAACACACCAACTCAAAAATTACTGAGTTATTATTTTTTAAGTAATATTTTTCATTGACAATGTATCCTTCCTATCATTATGACCAGAAGCTGGTGGTGTTTCTGAAGAAAATGTGGGCCCATATTAGGGTTGCTGTGACTTTTCTCCAGTTTTCTTTGAGATTGAAAACTGAAAAATTTGATGGATTTTTATGATGATAAGTAAATAATGAATCTCACATACTACTTCCACAGAGATCCCTGGATTCTAGGCAAGATGGCAATTGAAGTGCAATTTTGTTGCTTTTTGGAAAGAGAAACCAACAGCCCTAGGTAAAATGGCAGTTGTCTCAGATACTGACAAATTGCTTTTAAATAGTTGCTTCCCAGTTCCAGTTACCTTGAAGGAATTAGCTCTTTAAGATATGCTTGATGAATGACCTTGGGTTGAATGACTTGATCAAGTCATTTCTCCTGTCTCTCTAGCAAGGTCTGCACTTGGAGCACTGTCAAGAGCTTTTTGTGACTGTGGTTCTTTGCTTTCAATAAATCCATCAGCAAGGTATATGCTTAATACTATGCTAGGGGAAATAGAAGAAGAAGAAATGAGGGCCCTTTCCTTATAATGATTCCCAGTTGATACACAAACAATGAACAATATAAGAAAATATTTTCAAATGCTGAACTCTATAAAACATACTAAGATGTGAAGGTGGTAAAAGGAGAAGGAAATCAATGAAGACTAGAGTGATGAGAAAAGACTATTTAGAAGAGGTGGGACTTCGGCTTGCTCTTAAAAGATGGATAGGATCCTAATAGGAAAGATGGGAAGCTAATCCAAGCTTGTGGGGAGGAAGGATTAAAAATAAGCACATAACAGGAGTGAAGGTGGAAACGAACATGGTATATTACAGGACAAAGACATCATCCAGCCTAGAGGAGAAGGTGTGTGTGTTGGAATCACAGAAATGAGGATGGATAGGTAGGTTAAGGAAGGATCGGATGGTTTCAAAACAAGCTGAAGAACTGACATTGGATATTACAGTAAGAAATGTTAGTCACTGACCAACATGATAACAAAGTACCTTAAAAAGAAAAGCCTAGACTAGAGTATTATGCAGCATGTATGATGTAGGAGGAACAATATTGGGATTCCTACAGCATGAGGGCCTGGTTTCGAGGTGGGATCAGAATTCAAGGATACTGGGAAAATAGATTGCCACCAGGCATCTCCCTAACTTTTATGAGTCAATCTTCCCTCATCCTGCTGGAGTGCAGAGTGAGGAGGAATACGGTGAGTCCAAGGTGAGGAGATAGTTGGAGTCTTCCTTCACCTCCACGACTAGGTATATATCACCCCCCAACCTCCCACCCCAATTTCTGGCTCTTATAACACCAAATACCTTTCCTTTGTAGTATGTGGCACAGTTACAATGTTATATTTACTTGTATCAATATTTATGAATGTCTGTCTTCCCACTAAACTCCACGAGAGCTGGTTTCTTGTTTGCTTTTGTTCACCTCTGGCACCAGCACAGTGCCTGGGACTTACTGGCTGCTCAACAAATATTTGCCATACTAAAGAATGTAGATATTTGTGCTCAGGCCTCTAAGCCTAGACAGAGAGAATGGGGGGATGAAGATGGTCTCTGTGATTGGGGGTGTGTAGACTGAGGCCTTGGTGAGGAAAGTTGGGCAGTATGGTTACTCTTTAGGATTATCTGCTTTTGCCAATGTGCCATGCATGTCTCTCCCCACCTCTACTCCCCTGCACTAAGAGAATCCCTTGTTACACTTCTGTGAATGGATCCCAACAGGTAGTATCATGGTTAAGAATTTGAACTCTGGAGCCAGATGGCCTAGGTTCAGATTCTAGCTCTCCCACTTACTACCATGTATCCTGAGACAAATCACTTAATCTCTCTGCCTCAGTTTCCTCATCTGTAGAATAAGGATAATAACTGTCCCTACTATTGTTATGAGGGTCAAATGAGTTATTACACATAAGTGTTCAGAACACTGATTAGCACATAGTAAGTGCTACATATGTATACTGTCTATTAAATGAAGACTTATATAGTCAATAGCCTACCCCAAATACTTCTCACTTGTCTAGAGTCCAAGTACATAGCCTTCCCCTTTGCTTTGGCAAGATAGGCAAGAAACAGGAAGCAGAAATGATAAATGGTGGAAGGAAACTGGGTAGGGGTTTGGGTTTGAGGTTTGCCTGCCCAGAATGTGGCAGTAGTACAATATCTGAAGAGATTTTTTCTTCTGATAAAGTTTCCCTTAAAGTTCCAGTGGCTGTTTGCACTACACTTTCAGTCCAGATGAGGTTTGCTGAAGTGCCAGCAATGACATACACCCTGCCAGCACTCTCCTGATTGTCCTAGCCTCAAAGACATGTCTAAACAACTGAAGCTGGGGCTAAGATTCAATCCACATCTAAGATTGCTGTCTGACCCTGGAAGAAAGGCACAAATTAGTGTTTGGTGACAGTGCAGAGAAGCTGTTTCAATGGGGCCCTTTATATTAAGGTTTGCAAGTTCAGCACTCAAAAGGTCATTTCTTCTTCAGTATTTTGCCTACAGTTAGGGTGGCTAGCATCAGGAAGAAGTGTATCTGGGTTCCCTGCTGTCTGAGTAATATGCTTATACAAGATATACCTTTGTAAAAACATTAGGTCAACAGAAAACAAGTAACTAGTTGTTTAAAAAATTAGAACTCCAAATGACTTAAAAATCCCATTACAAACAATGAAAGATGTAAAGAAATTGGAGGTACTGGAAAAACAACAATTTTTTTAAAAGTGTAGGATTTAATCTTTATAAGGAAAGATGAAAGAAAATGGTTTATTTCGGCTGGAGAAGAGGTGGCAAAGAAAGAACTTAATGAATCGTCAAGTGTATAAGGGAATAATTTATGATCAGTAATAGCTAGCTTTCATCTGTTGCTTCTGAGGACATGAAAAAAGAAAAGAAATTTAAATTGGGACAAGAGGAACTGCATAGCAGATAGTCCCAGGATCTGTTACCACAAGAAGGACGAGAAAGAAGGTTCTATACATGGAGATCAAATAAATCAAAAGGTAAGACTTTCTGAGATAGAGGAGAAGGTACAATTCTACTTAATACCAGGGTAATAAATATAGTAATATTATTTAAAATATAATAATTATCACTTATTAAGCAATGACTCTGTGTTAGGCCCTCTCCTAGCACTCTGTCATCTCAGTTAATCTTTAAAACCACTCCATGGGGGGTAGATATTATACCCATTTTTACTGCTGAAAAAAACTGAAGCTCTGTGTGGTTAAATAACTTGCCCAATGTAACATAGCTAGTAAGAGGTAGTGCTGGAATGTCAAATCTCTGTCCTTCCAGCTTCAAAGCCTATGCTCTTTGCATTGTACCATATTGCCTCTCAGATGCAATAATATTTTTATTGGTTTCCTTCCCTTTCTTTTATTAATTATTCTTAAGTTTACACTTCAAATATCCCTTTTATTAAACAAAATAGTCTCAGCCTAACAAGTAGATTGTGGCGACCAGCTGGATATATTAGCAACCATGTGTACACCTCTGTTCAGAATGCACTCTCTTCCTTTTGGGGCAGGCTTAAATTAATTTGGGACAAAGATGAGAAAGGAGATGAGGGTATAGAGAGGTGGAGAACGAAATATCCATCTTTCCTGTATAGAACTTAATAGCTATAGTGTAGTACAGATATATACACACATACTGTGAGAAACAGGTATGGAAAGATCCAGGGCCTTATTGAAGCATATATCAAATTAGGCTAAACTTTGGATTGTTTAACTAAATCCACATTGACTTATGAAGGCTGGTACAAAGAGCATATTTAAAGGGATGAGCATGAACTGGTAGCCATAACAAGGTCACTCCTTCTAAAAAGAAATGTTAATTATAGTATCCTAAATTATAGTTGAGGGAAAAAAAATGTGGGAGCCAAGAATGATACTAGGTAATTTCTTATTGATCAGGAGCCAATATATGGTCAGTACTATCTACCACAGTCAAACAATAATTCAGGGAGAAATACCTACAACAATAATATTCTATTTTAGTAGCATCTAAATCAAGCCATCACTAACTTTCTAGTAATATTTCCAACCTAGTATACATTCATTCAAGGAGCACGTATTCTGTGCCTAGTGCAGTAGGGGAAATAAAGATAAACCAGAAATATTTTTTTGGCTTAAGCAGCTTATTATCTGTGTCCATGACAAGACATGAACACAGATAATAAAAGACAAAAGGTGACAAGGCAATAAATGCCACTGGAGCACAGATTAATGCTGAGGGGTCCCAGAGAGGAGGGAGGTTTACTCCTAGCCTTCAGGATTAAACAATGCTTCATGGATGAGGTGGAAGTTAGGCTGGCCTTTGAAAGATAAGCAGGATTTAGGGGTGGAGAAATTAGGGGTGGAAGTGGGAAGGCAGAGAAGAGGAAGTCCTTCCAGCTGGTATTTACCAAAATGTGATCTGAGGACTACCTACATTAGAATTCAAGGAGGCTGCATTTAAGCTAGGTTTGGAAGGACTGGTTGGATTTCCACAGGTAGAGCTGGAGGGAAAGGATTTTCCAGAAACAGGCAACATTCCCTCCTTCCAACTTTTACTGTACATGTGTAGTTGTTAACTAGGCAGCCATTCTGACTCCTTTTCATCCTTGTTCCTTAAAATGAAATGGTCTCTATTCATTCACCCCAAACTTTGTTGTTATATGGCTGGAATCAAATGCTCTGACCACTCAGAAGCCAAAATTGGTTACCTTTTTCTTGGTTTCCTCTTGGTTTATTCAGGTTTCAGACTTTTAGTAGGCTCAATTTCAGTGCACAAAACTCAGATAGCTAACGGCTGCCCTCAGTTATCTACATGGTCTTAGGAATGATTTCCCAAAAGGGTCGTCTATGGACCACCTGAATTAGAATGAACCTCAGAGAGGCTTCCTTGATCATTCAACCTAAATGCCTTCACCTCTTGTCCTCTATCTCAGTTCCTTGTTTTCTTCATAGCACTTACATTGTTTATATTTAGACATATGCTTATTTATTTATTATTTGTCTCCTCTGGTAAAATACTGAGTTCCACAAGAGCAATTAAATATTTGCTGCCATATATGCCACATATGGTTGTATAGGCTGTGCACTGTACAAGGGTGCCACAGCTAATGGGGTGCCATTCACAATGATTTTCTAGCAAATGATAGTAAAGTAACTTAAGCAAGTAGGGATGGGGATTTTTCTAATTCACATAAAGAAGTCTTATGGTCTAGCAGTGTCCCGTGTGTCTATTATATTTATTAATATATACACAGCTACCACAGTGGCGAGCATATAGTAGATGCTCAATAAATATTGTGACTGAGTAAAAGGAAAAAGAGAAGGAAAAATTAAGATAACACCAGAGGGAAATGGGGAAAAGAGAAGGGTATATGACATTGCTGATGGATTTGGTAACAAGAGGAAACAAAGGAGGAATTAAAGGTGATTATGTTTGATCTCAGGAACTGAGAGGGGAAAATGGTGCCATTATCAAAATATGGAACCCAAGAAGAAAAATATGGCTTGAGAAGATGGTGATTCCATTGTGGATATAATTTGGGAGGATGGTGCCTACCATTTTGCTTTTATTGAGTTTGTTTCCATTTTAGTGTGGATTTTTATAACAAACCTAAATTTGCCCTGAACAATCTTCAAAGTGTTCACCTCAATGCTTTGCAAGACCCAAACTTCCTCTACAGGCTGTGCATGAAAATGGCATGTGTTTATGATACAATAATAATTTAGGGGCCAAGCCAGAAGGGATTAAAGAGGGAGAGCTAAGTATACTCACCTGCACAAAGGATGATTTCTACCTTACCTCCCCTGCTGCACTCCAGCCCAGTTTCTTTCAGGCTCTGGCCCTTAAAATCCATGCTTTTTATTGTTTTTTTTTTTTCCTTTTTGTGAATGAAAGCACCTCTCAAAATTAAGAAAATCCCCTTTCCCCCAGCACCTTGGGCAGGCATTTTCTTCTCTTTTAATTCCTGCTATTCAGGATAGCAGCGCCCCAGGGCTTGGGATGTGGTACACCTACCTCTGCACACCTGGCAGCAAGAATCCGGAATAGAGACTGGGAATGCACAGGTTAATCTGGGACAAGTCTTGAGACCACAATACACATTTCCCTCCTGCCAAAGAGAAACAGAATTAATTAATTTCCCACCTGACAAGGAGAAACAGAATGATCTGGGATAAGTGTTAAGGCTTTAGCTCAGTACCTGGGATAGAATAGGGACTCAAAATATGGTATTTCCTTCTCCACTGCTCTCCCATAGTCAGTTCCAGGTGCTTCCTAAATTTTATTATGCATTCATTTTGTGCTCCTTACTATTTCTCCATTCCAGAGACTAAATCACAGAAGAGTTGGCAATAATCCTATTTGGGCGTACTGATCTAAGGTGGTACAAAATAGTGAGTGTGAGGGTTATCATGGGGCTTCCAAACCACCACATATATTCTTGCTCCTCGCTTCTCTGTTCACTGCATCCTGTGGTTTCCAATCATGCTTCAACTGTATGGTAGGGATTTATAGGAATGATGATTTGTGACAGTCATCAGTCTCCTTTCAAATAAAAAAGACAAACTATTTGGGGCAATACAGGGCCATATAAATTCCACAGCTCAGTCCAGCACAATACAAGGGAGAAGATCAAATTTTCTTGCTAGTTACATCTGTCTTTGTATAATCTCTGTTCCTTAAAATTTTATGCTCAAAACATTGTTCCTTAAATCTTGTCCTTATTTTAGAGGCATATCCTTCTGAAACTAGAAAAGTTCCTAAAAGGTCATTAGGAAGGCAAGTCCACAACCAAATTCTCCCAAACTAGATTCTCTATTGTTACTAAAATCCCTAAGGGAAGAGATTCTATAACTTCCCAAGACAATCCAGTGTTAATGCCCTTAAAGGCAGAAGAGTTGTTTTCTAGGTTTAACTTCATTCCTTCATGCTTCAGTTAAAACCACCATCTTATCCCATTTTCTGGTTTTATTACAGTCTCTGAACTGCACAATTAGATAAAGTTATAATTGGTACACTTTATTCTTGAAATGTATGCAGTTCTTTTTATAAGTAATGTCACAGAAATCATGATTAAGCAATTATTGAGCGTTTCCTCATTACAGGGCACCATTAATGAACTGATTAGTAGAAAACTTCAGAGATGGGAACCAACAGACACAGACACCCCCCTTTCTTGTGAATTGGGTTGAATGGACTTAGATGGTGACAGCATTCCCAAGGCTTCAAATAACTGAGTCTTTCAGAGGAAGGCTTTGGTGGTGTAACTATTGTAAAAAGGTATGCAGATCAAGATCACCAGCTCATCCTTGCCCATTCATGCAGCTCTGAAGTTTTAAGACTGGGATATGGTCTGACCATTTTACACAGAGTTGTTCAGGGTGGATGAAGGTCAGGGAGTCTGGATTGGCAGGGAGGCTTAAGATTTAGATGCAATTCAAACACTCCTCAGCCTAGGTTCCAATTAAAGGTCAAGGACAGAGGAAGCTGTCTTACTTGGGTAGGGGCTAGCAGGGACATTAGGATGCAGGGTCTTACCGAACAGCTGCACTGGGTACATTGATTGGGTTGCCGGTTCTGAAAGAGCCCTTCGGCCATGAACAGCTCACCATGTTGGTAAGTGGTCCCATTGTACTCACACGACTTGCTGGTCACCTTATTGTTTGCTGGGGGTAAGGAGTCTTCTGGGACAGGGCAGAGAGAAACCACACCAAGTATTGGCATCATTGCAAAGTATTTCATAAATCCCAACAGTAAATGGGGCTGTACTACATAGAGGAAGTTAAAGATAATCCCTGCTCCAGTAGCTTATA
>JAQZBX010100017.1:0-11410 GCA_029593785.1 Cabassous unicinctus
ATGTTTAATCACTTTAGCCACCTCCACTCCCTGCTTTGTTGTGGCTTTCATTATGTTTTCCTCCATGTGTCTCTTGTTGCATCATCTTGTTGCATCAGCTCACTGCCTTGCTCGTCTTCTTTAGGAGGCACAGGGAACCAAACCCAGACCTCCCCTATGGTAGGCAGGAGCTCAATCACTTGAGACACATCTGCTTCCTGAATTGATTCTTTATCCCCAAGTAGTGCAGGTGTCTAACCTTAGGGACTGGGTATAAGGCCAGTGGAAAACAAAACCAGCAGTCTTTCAACTTAACTAGTTGGTGATTAAATTTCTCTCTCACTTTCAGGGTTGGGATGTATTTTTTTGGGATCTGTAGGCAGAGCCCACGTTCCTGTGATGGCAATTTGCACTTGGGATGTGTATTATATTGGATTACTGATCAGCAAATATTTATTCCCTCCCCACCCCACCTCCATGAAAGGAATATACCTCTCTGCCTCATTGATGCTGAGCTTAGCCATGAGACACGCTTTAGTCAATGGGATGTTAGGCGATATGATGCAAGCAGAGGCTTGGAATGTGCTTGGGCTTGTGCTTGTCCTCTTGTGCTCCAACCTTTTGCCTTGCAAAGAACATGTTTCAGGTAGCAGCTGATGGAGGGAAGATTTGTGACATGTAGAACAGACCTAAACCCAACCTACAGCTTGGAGCTAAGTTCAGCTGAGCACAGCTTAGATCAGCTGAACCTCCACTGACTTGTGTGAGAGAAGTAAATGCTTATTACTATAAGCCTTTGAGTTCTGGGGTTGTTACATATCATCATGATAGCAATAGCTGACTGAGACATGAACTCAGGAGTTGGAGCCTATTGCTACTATGGACAACATGACAGGGTCACTTCCTGCCCTCCTTCTCTTCCTGTTCATACTGCCCTCTGAATCTTATCAGCCAACACTCCGATTCATCTCTCTGGTCACAAGAAAGATGGTGAAAACATGGGGCTAGATTTTGTGATACCAATCCTATGGGAAAACTGTATGCATGCCTCTTGTGGAAGGTATTGATGACCTGCCTCAATCCAGCCTCTAGCTGTGGCTTTGAGTTAAAATATAGGAAAAGCCTTTGTTTCACCCTTCCCCTGTGACTTGGAATAAAACTGCTTCTTTATTCTCTCACCTGGGCCTTCAATTTTGTCATGTTTCTGCCCCCATCACAATATGTCCTGGTTTAAGGTTATTTCAACTGTGCTCTATTTTCCTTCCTTCCCTTTTGGGAGGTTGGCAATTGCTGCTACTTGTCCCCATCTCCATGCTCCCCTTTCTTCTAGAGAAATGGGATTTTTATGAGCAGCACCCCCTCTTGCAGCAAACTGTGGCCGTGTGATTAAGTTCTGGCCAGTGGGCTGCAAGCAGAAGTGTGGTGTAGTGGCTTTCAGGACAACTAAGTAGGCTCTTGGCCTTCTTGTTTTTCATCTCTTCCTCTATCGTACTGCCTGGAATGTGAATGTGAAGGCTGGAGCTCTAGCTGCTATATCGGACCCTGAAAATGAGAGATGAGCTCTAGGGAAGGTAAAGCCAGATGGAGCCTGGGTCCCTGATGACATCTTGGGGCAGAGCCACCATATCAGCTTGGACCATCCGCCTCCAGACTTTTACTTCCAGAGGTTGTGAGACACTATCAGTGCACCACCCATTCTCTGAAAGCATGCTGGAATTTCAGTTGTCTTTATCTGCATTACTGTACATGAAGGCTCTTTTTCTAAAATTGCAAAAAGTCTCAGCTGCCAGCATTCCCAGAAGGCTGGAAGTGCAGAGAAATTAACATCCCCTTGGAGCAGGTCTCAATTAAAGACTCTTGGGAGTTGATGTATATTTCTCCCAGCTCCCTTGCCCCTTGGGTGGGAGGTGTGTGTTTTGCATTGTTTCCCAAAATTTCCCCCTGGTATTAAGCTCCAGTTACCCAAAGTGATAGTTTGCTTGACAACATGCCCTTTATTGGTTGCCTGTCCTTCCATGCATCACTTTCCCATTACCTTGACAACAGTGATATGCTGGTAAAGCTCAACAATTGGCTCTCCAGGTATAGTTCCGACATGAATGTGCATTGATAGTTTCCTTATATTAATAAAGATGAAAGTGAAATAATGAAGATGTATATTGGAACTTCCCTTGTTAGTAATGATGTGAGCACATTCTTTGCAGAATATGATAAGAGTTTTGAATACTGCCTAATTTTTGTGCTATTCACAATGCAACAGCTACAGACATGGCACACTTTTAAATTTAATCTGCATTATTAACAATTTTCTCTGTCACTTTAAGCCTAGAATAGGGTTTGTCAAACTATGGCAAATTACATTTTATTGGAACACAGCCATACTAATTATTAACATAATTATCTATAGCTGCTTTTGTACTACAACGGCACAGCCGAGTAGCTGCAACACAACTGTATGGTCTGCAAAGCCTAAAATATTTACCATCTGGCCCTTTACAGAATCGAGCCCTAGCATGCAGCATTTGCTGATTCCCGGGATGGAAATATTCCCACAGTGGCCAATTTCAAGCTAAGAACCAGAGCTGCATTATGATTTTCATGAACCTTAGGCACTTTTGCCTTTGTGAGACCCTTCCTCCATAAACATATATATATGTGTGTGTGTCTGTGTGTGCATATATGTGTATAAATATTAAAAATTATATTTTATGACTGCATTGGTATAAAGACAAATATATTGATATTACATAGGAAAACATTTTCATTGACCTAAAAGTTCATTTTTTTCTTCTGATTTTAAAATTAATTAATTTCTTTTCAACATTTTTGTGGCCCCTAAAAGTATTGTGGGTGTAGGGCACTGTGCCTACTGTGCTAAAGGATAATTTGGTCCTGCTGCCAACCTGATGTCACCGAACACAGAGTTGGGGAGAAATGTGCAGGTGGTACACCATTTAACCTTATCTCTATTGTAAGATGCAATAGACATAAATAACCTCAAGAGCATAGATAATAGTAAAGTACAGTAAAGTAATTAGGAAGTGGTAAGTTTTGAGTATTATTTTCATTTTTGGTACAATTTATTTAATTTTAAATTTACATAATTTTGTTCTCAATAATGCCTGTTTAACAATCAGCTCACAAAATTCCCAAAAATTGCCTCTTGCAAGTCAGTATAAGCTGGTTCTGGCACATCATTGCCTTGCAGTGTCCCTTCACCTCCCAAATAAACTACTGTCATTTGAATCCTTGTCTCAGAATCTGCTTCTGAGGGAACCCAAACTAAAAGAGAGGAAAGTAAGCTTCTATCTTGTTAAGCCATTCTTATTTGGGGGGATCTTTCTCACAGCTGGACTTATTCCCAAATGATAGAGTGGGGCTTGAGACTAATTCATAGTGCAAGCATTCAACAAATATTTTTTTTGAGTACACGCTTAATAGGGACACAGCTGAGAACACAGACCCAGCCTTCATGGGAAATGGACAATAATAAAAAACCAAATATATATATTTATATCCCTCAGATGCAGAGGTCAGGGAACACCTCCTTGAGGAGGTGACAGTTGAACTGAGATCTAAATATAAATATGAGCCAACTACACAAAATTTTGAGAGAAAAGTATTCCAGGCAGAGGAAACTACAAGTACAAAGACTCTAGAGTGGGGATGACTTTGGCAAGTTCCACGGAGGTCTGTGTGGCTAGTGGGTGGTAAATGAAGGAGGAAACAGATAATATCTGTTCTGCTACTCTTCAGGATGGTTGTAAGTGTCAAAAAGTTAATGGGTATGTGTTACAATTATCTATTGTTACATAATAAACCATCACAAAATTTAAAACAGTTGGGCAGTTTTCCTGTTCCACATAGTGTCACATGAAAGTTATTCACGTGGCTGCATTCAGCTGGTAGCTCAACTCAGGTTGGAATGTCCAAGATGACCTCACTCACATGTCTAATGCGCAACTGGAGTTTCTAGAATGTCTCAGGGAGCTGTCTGAGTCTTCCTTCCTTTTCACCTGGCTCTCCAGTAGGTTAGGAGGATAACTTCCAAGATAGTGGAAATAGAAGCTGCCAAGCCTCTTAAAGCCTAGACCCAGAACTGGCATGAAATCACTTGTGTGACATTGTATTTGTCAAAACAAGTGATATGACTAGCTAGATTCAAGTGGAGGGAAAATAGATTCTACCTCTTGATGGAAGGTAGAGCATACTCATACGGGATTGGAGGGCTGATTGGAAGCTATCTTTGCAGACAATCCATCACTCTGGTACTGTTTTAGTTTGCTAAATGCAGCCAATGCAATGTATCAGAAATGTGTTGGCTTTTACTTATAAGCTCACAGTTCTGGGAAGCGGGTGTGGCTCGGTGGATAGAGCCCCCGTTTACCATATGGGAGGCCCGGGTCCTCGTCCCGAGGCCTCCTTGTGAGGGCACGCCGGCCTGAGCGGTGCGGTGGGCTGATGCAGCAACCTCAAGGCAGGAAGTGGGTGTGGCGCAATGGATGGAGCACCCGTTTGCCATGTGAGAGGCCCCGGGTTCGCTTCCCTGCGCCTCCTTGTGAGGGCAGGCCGGCTCGCGCGGCGCCATGGGCTGATGCGGCGGGACCTCGCGGCGGGGGGGAGGTAAGCAGACACAGAGAAGGCGCGCAGCGAATGGACACAGCAGCACGGGCAGCAAGGGGGGGGATAAATAAAATAAATAAATCTTTTAAAAAATAAATAAATAAAAAAAAAATAAGCTCACAGTTCTGAGGCTAGAAAAAATGATCAAACCAAGGCATCAGGTAAAGCTCTCCCCACAAAGGTTGGCTGCTGGCGATCCTGGACTTCTGCTGCATGGCAAAGCACAGTGGCGGCTCTGCAGGTCTTACCTTCTTCTCCAGGCTCACTTTCTCCCCAAGCTCAGCTGTGGGCAATTAGGCACATGGTGATGTCCACTTGTCTCTCTCCTCTTCTCCAGGCCTCACTGCTGTCAGCTTCAGGCTCCTCTATCTGTGGCTTTTCTCTCTCCTGGGTTCATGGATTTCAACTTCTGGAGGCTTCTCTCTGTCTCTGTGACCATCTTTCTGTGTCTTTGCCTTTAATTCCTCAATTTATAAAGGACTCCAGTAAGAGGATTAATACCCACCCTGGGTCATGCCCTACTGAAGTGATCTAATCAAGATGAAGTTCCCTTAACTGAATCTAATCAAAAGGTGCTATCTACAATAGGTTCACATGCTCAGGAATGGATTCGCTTGAAGAACAGGCTTTTCTAGGGTTCCTCCAGCTTCAAACTGTCACAGGTACCCTAAGGTAGGGATCAGAGTTCAATTCCCTCTTCCCCATGCCCCAAGAAGTAGATTAGATAAGAGAATCTTATGAAGGCTTTAAGTATAATGTTTGGCACACAATAAATGCTCAGTAAGTGTGTATTATTATTATTAATCACTATTATTCTTTTAACAACTTCTTGAAACAGTTACAGACCAGCACTGGTACTGTACCAGATTAACTTTGAGGTCTCTTCCAATCTCAATACCATGACTCTTTGAGCTTCTTTCTACAGGTATGAGAAACAAAGACTTAGAAAGGTTGAGTTAATTGCCTAGAGTCACACACTTAGCTAGGTAGCACATGGTGATTCCAACATGTCTCCCTCCTCTAAGTATGCTCCTTTTCATTCATTCATTTAATAAATAGTGTATTGTATTGGTCACCTACCATATGCCAGAAGAGATATACATAAGCGTATAATGACAATTGTTTATCGAATACATTCTATGTGGCATTATGTCATTAAATCCTCATTATAAACCAATGATGAAGCCATTATAATCCTGTCCCCATTTTACAGATGAGGAGATTAAGGCTGAGTAAGGTTAAATAAAAGAAGCTTATTCTCACAGAGATTACAGTTTATTGACGAGGAGATAGTCAAATAAAGAAACATATAGTTACAAAACTTTCTCGGATTCGGGCATCTTTTGGAGCCCGTGTGCCAACCCTAGTTCTCAAGTAACCCTGGCAACAGGACGTCCTGCCAATAATAAAGATGGCGCCCAGCGTGCGAGCGCTAGCCACACACCCCCATTACCCAAAATGCAGCGGGGGTGAGGGGCCCCCGCAGTCTCTGCCAGGAGCTAATATGGCGCCCACAGTTACAGTGATCTTTCTTTTCGCCTAACCAGCGACCTGACCACCCAGTCCAGGCTTCCGGGCAGGAGCCAAATCTCCTTTGCTCCTCCGCTAGCCTCGACTGAAGCTGGGTGGCCACCTCGCTAAGTTAAACTCCGTAACCAGGCAAGCGCCACTTCCTCTGACGTCATTTCGGCGACACGTGGATCCAAGATGGCGGCGGCGATGGTGAGTGAAGGAGACTCCGAGAACCGGAGCTGGAGCGCGGGCCTCCAGGGGATGCCAGGACCTTCCGGCGCCTCATGCCTAGTCCAGAGCTGCCTTCAGAATGCCTGGCTTAGGCATGAGGGTCTCCCTTGACCGGGCTCGCTTCCCCGGCCTTGGCCCCGCTCCCCGCACTTAGGCTTGTCAAGGCCCTGAGTCTTAGGAGAGGCGCTCGGTCGGAGGGAAGACCTGATCCACTGCCTCTGTCGGGTCTCATTCTTTCTTTGCTCCTCGCCTTCTGTGACCCTCATTTTCCAATTTTCAGCTCCCAGCCCTGACTCCTCCGAAGAACACCCTCCCCACATTATTTCCACCCTCTCTCTTCCCCACACGTCGAGATCCTCCTCTTCTGGCATCCCCGCCCCCCCAACACCCTGACCAGTCCGCGGTTGCGACCTCACCTTTGACCAACCTTCGCATCCCAGGCTCTGTCCCAGACCCTTTCCAAAGCTCAGGCCTCACCTCTCACTCTCAACTGTTCCCACCGCTCACCCCTCTTAACTGGCTCTTCCTCGGACCATGCCGTCACCATCCTGCTGCCATCCCCAGACCCTAACCCTTTCTCCTGTCTTCCCTCAGTCATCTCCCCGCCTCTCTCTTGGAGACCGTTTGTCTCACTGATTCTCAAACTTTACCGTGTATAAGAATATCAGGAGGAGGAGGCGTGTTTCCCGAGCCCCACTCCCGAAGATTCAAATTCGTTAAGGTTAGGTGATGCCCAGGTATCTGCATTTTTATAAGCACCCCAGTGATTATGATGGAGCTAGTCTGTGAACTACGTTTTGAGGAAAACAAATTATTCTTCTAGTCCCATCAGGCTCCCTTCCCTTGCCATGTCTCTAGAGGGCCACACAGCACCTTAGAGGTGCAGTCTGTTTCTCAGCCTGTGTGTGGGTGAGGGTGGAGGTGAAAAGGCTGTGGCGGGTCAGAACTTGCTGGTTCCTGGTACAGAATCTTGGAAGTAGCTCTTTGAAGGACTGGCCTTCCAGAAATTCAGCTCACGTTCTGCTTGTTAAGAGAACAGAACCAAAATTGAAGTTACTTTAATCCAGAGTGATTTCTAGATCTTCCTGTTGCTTCCTCAGCAGATAATTTCATTTTAGGAGTGAATGTAAAGGAAGACTCAGAGAAAATTTTTGCTTAAACTCTTTGGTGTTGGTTTTCTCCAACTAGGGATAGATTAATGATTGATAAGGGTTTCCATCCCTTTATTAACCAATTGATTACTTATCCTTTTTTTTTGTCTAATAAGGGACCCCTTATTTAGAATCTCAAAAGTCAGGTAAAAAGCTTCACAGCCTTAATGGTTTTTATGGTCTCATACTTCAGTCTGAACCATGAGGGGGACAAATCCCCAAAGCGGTTTATTGAAACCCCTTTTTTTTGTGGACCGTATTCAGAACAAGGATGGCGTAAGAACTTAACAGAAAGCCACACCCTCTCTTGCCATAAGGAAAAAATTCAATAAACCGATATTTTTAGCATTGCACTGGGAAATTCCTGCCATGTTCAGAGGTTTTTTAAAGAGATAAATTATCAATACATATTTTTGGTACACATTGATTTAATCAACATATTTGCACACCTGGTCTGTGCTAGGAACTAGGGATGTAGTTGTAAATTAGAGAATCAAAGTCCTACCTTTGTGGAGCTTTTCAAATCTGAGGAGACAGGCAGTGAAAAAGTAAATAAATGAACAATATAATGTCACATAGTGAGTGGTAAATACTGTGAAGACAGCATAGTGAAGTGATTGGGAGATGACACAACTGCTTTAGATTGGGTGGTCAGAGACGATGACATGAGTTCAGACTGATTGACAAGATGGAACCGGCCATGCAAAGATCCAGGGCAGAGTGTTCCAGACAGAGGATACGGCAAATGTAAAGGGTGAAGGTGGGAAAGAACTGGGTATATGTGAGGAACACACACAAGTCTGGAGAGACTGAAGCATGGTAAGGGTGGGAAGGAATGAGCCAAGATAAATTGGAGCGATATACAGGAGCAGCTGTGTTTTGAAGCATGCCTATAATTGCAATGGATTGTAGTACACACTTTATAGTCTGTGGACTACATTTTGAAGTAGACTGTTCTATTAGGCTGTGAAGTAGATGGTTCTATTAGGCTGCGTCGCCTCCCCACGCCCCTCCAGAACCATACATTAGGGGTGTCTGCTTATTTTCAGCCTGCAGAAAGGCCATGGAAAGAAGTTTGGATTTTGTTCTAAGCACAGTGAAAAATGTCTGTTGTGCCACCTGGAGTATATTGTACTGTGCTTTCATACTGAAAACAGTATCTGATTTCAAGAAACTGTGTATATAATGTATTGCCACAGGGGCCAGTTTAAGGGGTACACATGTGAAACTTCATGTTGGTGCAGTAGTGAAAAGGTATAGAAGCAAATTTATTAGAAGGACATGTGTGTAACAGGCAAAATAGGGTCACAGGTAGACTTGAATTTGGTCTGTGTCAAGCATTTTCTTACACAGAAGTCTTAGCGGTCCCCACACCCTCGTGTACGCAGGTTATTTCACAACCAGTGGGTGGGGATATGTGGATCTGCTTTGAAAAGGTATATGGGTTTCTGAGGCAAGTCATACAACCAAAGAGGAACAGAGCTAGTGGGTTCAGTACCATGGGAACAGTTTGGATTTTTCATTTGTTTTGTTATGAAGGTTATGGGTACAAGTTTCAAGTATTATTTATGGCCTTTTCCCTCCCTTTCTGTGGTGAATGGCTATTCTTCCCCAGGGGTTGGGCTGCCACCTCCTAGGTCTGTGTTAGCACAGTGGGTGTTTCCTCAATGTGCAGGGCAAGACTTTTACCATAGGAGCAGATAGCTGGTATAATCTGAAGTTCTCTTTGGTTTTTCTGCTTTCCTCCCACCCTGGATTTAAACTCTTGCTATAAAGTTTCAGGATCCAGAGTTATCCAGTGTATCTGGGTCTGAAGTGAGAGGTATTTACTTTTTTATTGAGGTATAATTCACATAGCATAAATTTCACCCTTTAAAGTGTACACTTCAGTGGTTTTTATTATATTCACAAGGTTGTGCAACCATCACCACACTCTAATTCCAGAATATTTTAATCAACCCCAAAAGAAACCCCATGCATAGTAGCAGTCAATCTCCCCATTCCTTCCTCCTCCCAATCCCTGGCAACCACTGATCTACCTTCTGTCTATGGATTTGCCTGTTCTGAACATCTCTATAAATGTAATTATATACTATGTTGCCTTTTGTATCTGGATTCTTTCACTTTGCCTAAATTGATCCATTTTATAGCATGAATCAGTTCTTTACTTTTTATGGCTGAATAATATTGCCTTGATTGGATATATTGTACCACATTTTGTTTATCCACTCATCTGTTGATGGACGCTTGAGTTGTTTCCACCTTTTAGCTACTGTGGATAATACTGTTATGAACATTTATGTACAGGTTTTTGTGTGAACATATGTTTTTACTTCTCTTGAAATTCTAGAAGTGGAATTGCTGGATCAGTTAACACTGTATGATTTGATTTAATCCAGTCCAGAGGCAGGGAATAGACTGAATGACTTCAAGGTTCCTTTCACCTGATTGGAAGCAATCCTAGCCATTCTCTCTGTCCCCTCTCAAAAGGCAACAGTTTTGTTTGTTTGTTTGTTTGTTTGAGGTACCAGGGACCGGGGATTGAACCCGGGACCTCGTTTGTGGGAAGCCGGCACTCAACCACTGAGCCACATTGGCTTCCCTGAGTTGATTTTATCGTTTGTCTTGTTTGTTTGCAGTTATTTGTTTATTTGTTTTTTTTTCAGGAGGCACCTGGAACTGAACCCAAATCTCCCATGTGGGAGGCAGGCACTCAACTGCTTGAGCCACATCCACTCCCCTGCAACTGTTTTTTAGTGATGGAATGTGGTACATACTTTAGTTGGATGGGTAGAATCCTGGAACAGGAGGCAGGAGGCCTGGGCTCTGCCATCAGTCCTGTGTTTGGGAAGTCACTGTTTCCTCTGGGCCTCAGGTATAGGTGGGCATCAGCAGATTGAGGAAGGAGCACTGGAGTAGGATTCAAGAGTCTGGATTTAGTCCCAACACTGCCATTGATTCACTGTGTGGCCTGGGGCAAATTACTTGGGCTTTCTTGGTCTCAGTTTCCACATATCTGAAATTCAGGTTTGGACTTGATTTCTAAATTTCAATTTGATAACTGTGGTTTAGAATGCTTGCCCATTTAAGGTGACTCTTGAAAATATACCTACAAAATCAGATTTATTCTGTTTTTTTTCCATTATCATTTTCCCTGTGGCCTTGCCAAGCTGTCATCTGTTGCTTATGCTGTCCACCTAATCTTTCCAATTGCCCTACCTGACACACTTTCTACTGGAGCTACCGTGTCCTAGGAACTTGGAGTGCCGACACCAGGCCTTTCTTAAGGTGCGTTTCTCTGAGGAGTCCCTTTAAAAGAGTGCCTTTAATCCCCTCAGGAAGTACAGAGGAGGATGAGATGGCATTAAGTTGCCTCTTTGGTTTCACTTTTACAACTTAGACAAAAGTTCCTCTTTGATCTCAGCATTAAACAAGCAGGTTGCCGAATGTTGGACAAAGTTGAGTTTTGATCTCTGAACACTGGAAGGAAGGTGGGAGGGACCCAGGACGAGCAGGGCCATCTGGCGCACAGTTGTATGATAGGAGCTACCTACCACCCCCAAACCTACTTTGATCCCTGAACCATTTGCTAACACTAGCATTTCCCAAATGGGGCACTGATGGGGACACCCTGGACTTCTCAGTTCCATCTCATTCCTTTTCATTGCTTTCTTCTCTGCCTTCCTGACATGATTTCTCACCTATGCCTCAAGCATTGAACTAACAGACCTTCCAGGTTTTGAAATCCTGAGGTTTCAAACTGCTACTAGCAGTTCCTAAAAAAAAAAAAAAAAAGTCAAATCACAAATTGAAACTAAATTCTTAAGCCCGTTTAGAAGGGAATCTGGGTCCATTAGCAAATCACATGAACTTTTAGCGTCTTGGTTTCTAGTTGAAGTAGATAAGATGCTACA
>JAQZBX010100018.1:0-11410 GCA_029593785.1 Cabassous unicinctus
CAATGTCTTCTTAATATCCTTTATCTCTTTAGCCATATTTCCCTTCAACTCCTTAAGTTCATTTAGGAGATTTGTGTGAGTATCATTGATTAGCTGTTTTAAATCCTGTGTTTCATCAGGACTTTCAATTTTTTCCTTTGGCTGGGCCATATCTTCCTGTTTCTTAGTATGACTTGTGATTTTTTGCTGATATCTAGGCATCTGATTATGCTAGTGAGTTTACTCTGATGGTCAATTTCTCTCTCTTGCATACTGTTTTTTTTCCATGGCTCTTCTTTGATTTTTGGTTCAACTTATTCCAAAACTTTAAAATTGCCTTGTTTAAGTTTTCAAAACAGGGCCAGGGACCCTCTAATGGGGCACAAACCAGATCCTGGGGGTTTGGAGATAGGGACAAGAGGGACTGCAAAAAGTCTTGTTTCCCTTCACTTTTCTGACCTGCCAGCAGATGGTGCTTTTCAGCAAACATTTCCACGAGGTGTTTCTTTCAACCTCCACTGGCTTGTGTTTCAGAGTCATTAGAGCCACAATTCAAAGCAGGGCCCTGCTGCTAAAACTCGCCAAAGAGAAACCACACTCAGTCCTCCACCCCACCTTCCCTCTTCCCAGACTGGAATATGTCCATTACCCTCTCAGTTGGCCACAGTCGGCCCCTGGTTCCCCTTGAGGGTGAGGGATGGGTGCCGCTCCCAGCCCTGGGGGTGAGTAGCTCAGTTTTCTTTCTGGCCTCTTCTTCTCTCTGTCCCCACTCCCTCCTGGACAGTGCTTGAGGCATTCTCCTGGACTGCAGATCCCCAATGCAGCTCCTTTGGACAGTTTCTACCCCTCCTTCACTATTTTTCCAAGAGAGCTAAGCCCTGCTTACCTACTCTAGCGCCATCTTTCCAGAACTGCCCTCTTTTGCTTTATTTTATTCCTTTAAATGGGTCATCATTCCTGTTTATTTGTATGTTTTGCAGTTTATTTTGAAATCTGGACATTTGATTATTATAATGTGTTAACTCTGACAACCAGAGTTTCCCAGGGTTAACTGATTTTTTTCTTTTCGATTGATGAAGGCTATTTGTTTAATGATTTTTCCAAGCTGTGTCTGCATGGTCTGTATTCCTTGTCATATGTGATTCCTGAAATGTGTGTTCCCTTAGTTTTTATTTAGCTAGTAATTCTACATAGATTTCCTTGAATGCTAGGTGGCTGCAATTTATTTCTCCACTTCTCCACACTTGGGTGAAACAGACGAGTGCCTTGAGTCAAGTCTTTCGGTAGCCACCGGATGGGTTGGAACAGACATAGAAACCGCTGAATTTGCATTTATGTTTGCCCTGTTCCCTCCATAACCAGATATCAGGAGCCAGCACTGGGAAGTGGACTGCTATCCCCGCTAGGGGAGGGAATGGGATCAGGGCAAGTAAAGGTACCACATAGTTTTCCTACTATTTTTAGGTTGCTTCCTCTTGATTTAGCATTTGCTCGGTTGCTTTTTACCTTTGACTGTTGTCTAGAGTTCTCAGAAAGTTGGTTCTGACAATTTCTGCTTGTTTTCAGTGTTTCTGTGAGGCAGAGCATGTGTTAGAGCTTCTTATTCCTCTATTTTGCTGGTGTCACTCTCTACTGTCTAGGTGTTGCATTTTTATTTTTTGTTATTTGTTTTAAATCTGTAAAATGAAGAGGTTGAACTAGGAAATTCCTAGGTCCTTTATAGCTCTAATTTTTCTACAGTTCATGGTTTTACCTCCCTCTGGCCCAACGTAGGCCAAACTATTTTATAAGGCCTTCAATAAAATATAACTTGTTACTTTACTGATTGGGTATTTGTTTAAATTCCCTTCATCTTAAAGAAATTTTTGTTTAAATTATAAAAGCAATATATGCCTGTGGTTTAAATGTTTTTTTCCCCAAAGGGCACAAGATGAAGAGTAAGTCTACAAAAGGTTTTTCACTTCTTATCCAAGCCACATGGCAGAATATAATCACCCTAACTGTTACCCAGTTCCAGCCATACTCAGATAAAACTCACTATCTTTCAGGCCCAGTTCTTTGTTCACCTGAGAGAAAATCTGATTCACTCATCTTGGGTCAGGTGATTATCCGTGGTCAGAACTAGAAGGGGAAGGGTGGATTCACACAATACAGAGTGGTCTGAAATCATTTCCTTGAGAAGGAGAGAGTGTCTGGCTTATAAACTGGACAGATGCTCCCAAAGATTTCACTACACTTATATTAGCTTAATAAGAGTATTCACCAATTAAATCCTCTAAATTGATAAATTACAAGAAATTTAAAGATGCAACTGTTTACGAATGACCCACAGTAATTAATTTTGTTGCCAAACACATGTGATTTATTTGCTTTTGAGACTATCACATGGGAGAAAGAAGATCAACATCTCAATATAATTTTATTGTACTCCGTTCATCTTAAATAATGGTTTTAAAGAATTTATTGATTTGGGTAGTCTTGAGACATTTTCCACCTGAATCTTGAAGATCTATTTTGGTCACTTATTTAAATTCAAAAGAGAAAAAGCCCTCAGGTTCTGAATTTATGTAGATTCTTATGGAATTCTTATTCCAGTGAGCTTTTACTCTCTACTTTTTTTTATCAAATAAATTTTTAATGATCTGGCTGCCTATTACCTCTCTGACCTCATCTCTGATACCCTTTTCACTCTGCTGCAGGCACACTGGACCTGCTTGCTATTCCTTAAACAAGCCAAGCACATTCTCAATCTCAAGACCTATTCTCTCTGTTTAAAATCCTCTTTTCCTGGATAGCCACATGACTTATTTACTCGCTTCTTTCAGTTTTCTCAAATGTTTCTAAAATTATAATACCCCATTTCCCTTTCCTACTTTTTTTTTTCCTGAAGTACTGGGGCCAGGGATTGAACCCTGGACCTTGTATGTGGGAAGCCTGTGCTCAACCACTGAGCCACATCAGAATCCCTGAGTTGTTTTTTTTTTCCATTTGTTTGCTTGTCATTTGTTTTTTTGTTTTTAAGGAGGCATGGGGAACCGAACCCAGGGCCTCCCATGTGTGAAGCAGGTGCTCAACTGCTTGAGCCACATCCACTCCCTTTATTTTTCTTGTTAGCACTTATCACCATCTAATACACTATTTATTTTGTAATTTACCTTGCTTATTACTCCCAGTCTCTCCTCCAATAGAATATAAGCTCCATGAAGGCAGGGATTTTGCCTAGAGCAATATCTAGCACTTAGCCAGAGCTCAATATGTTTGAAATGAATGAATGTCTGAATTCAGTACTACAGAATCCAGCGATGATAGGGCCACCAAGCAACAGTAGCAGCATATATTAGAATTTAATGGAGGAAGCAGATGTGGCTCAAGCGATTGAGCTCCTGCCTACCACATGGGAGATCCTGGGTTCAGTTCCTGGTGCCTCCTGGAGAAGATGAGCAAGAGAGAGAGCTGGCACAATGGCCAGGTGTGGCGAGCTGATGCAACAAGTGGACACAACAAGGAGACACAAAGAGGAAAGACAATAAGAGACACAACAAAGCTGGATGCTGAGGTGGCTCAAGTGATTGAACGCCTCTCTCTCACATGGGAGTTCTCAGGTTCGGTTTCTGGTGCCTCCTAAAGAGAAGATGAGCAGACACAGAGAGCACACAGGAAATGGACACAGAGAGCAGACAGTGAGCACAAACAACAAGGAGAGGGAGAATAAATAAATAAAATAAATCTTTAAAGGAAAAAAAAAAAGAATTTAATGGGAAGCAGAATTCAAAGTTTGGTTTCAAATACTTATTTTCAGTTTAGCTATTTGTTTTTGAGAGTGGAGTTGGAGGATTAAAATGTTGCCTTTTTTTTTTTTTTCCAATCTACTCTGTAATTTAATAAACAAAACCAGGAAGTAGATGTGGCTCAAGCGATTGGGCTCCTGTCTACCATATGGGAGGTCCCAGGTTCATTTCCCGGGGTCTCCTGGTGAAAGCAAGCTGGCCCACATGGAGAGCTGGCCCATGCAGAGAGCTGGCGCAACAAAAAAGAGAGAGGAGAGAACAATGAGAGACTCAACAAACCAGGGAACTGAGGTGGCTCAAGCGATTGAGTGCCTCTCTCCCACATTGGAGGTCCCAGGATTGGTTCCCAGTGCCTCCTAAAGAAAGGACAAGAAGAGAAGACAAGCAGACACAGAGAGCACATGGCGAATGGACACAAAGAGCAAGACAGCAAGCGCAAAAAAAAACAATGGGGGTGGGGACATAACCCCATAGGGTGTTACAAAGTTTAGGTATATTCATTTTGATATTTTACTAAAGGTATAGTGATTTCATTGAAAAAGAAAAACGACACTTGAAACTTAATCAGGGCTGAATTCTGCTGCTGAACTAAGTGTCTGACCTTGTACAAGTCATTTATTTGCTTTGGGTCTACTTTTTCATCCACATCGATCATGAACTATATTTCTGATTTCTCTTTATATCTCTTGACATTTTTATTTGAGATGCTCTTCAATGCATTTTGATACTATTTTTTTAAAAAAAATAACTAGTTGTTAATTTCCCAGAATTGTTTATAAAAGAAATGAAAGCAAGTTATGGTCAAAATAGTTAAGCTTATACATCCTTCAACAACTTCCTTTTCCTTCTTAAATGTAGCCATCAGATATTGTGAAAAATGTCAGTTGATTAAACCCGATCGTACGCACCACTGCTCAGCATGTGACTTGTAAGTGTTAATCATTTGATCTCATTTAAATCTAGCATTGGAAATTATTGATGGGAGAATAGAAGGGAAAGGAACATTCTGTATAGTTTATGGTTAACAAAAACCTCCTCTCCCATTATCTGTTATGCATAAGAGGCTAACAAAACTATTTATTTAAGCTAGAATATGTCCAAAAGTAATTTTTTATGTTTTTGATAGAATTTTCTTTAACTTAAATATGCTTCCTCTACTTATGCTTAATGTAGCATTGACGAGCAAGTAGTAATAATCCCTTTGAGAAAGATAAATTTTGTTTTCTGGATTAAAAAGACAATAATGACAGTTTTGTTATTTTATTATTAATGTTGATGTTAAAACCTAACAAACCACAAAATGAATTTTTTTTTTTCAATGACCATCTGTGGCATTTTTCCCAGGCAAGTTTTAAAGGATTTATTATTTGTGTACAAGTGAGAAGGCAGTATGTTGAAGGAAAGGTCCCTAGTTTGAAAATCCCAACTAATCCTTAATTGTTAGTTAGTTAGACAAGCTACCTAACCTTCTGGGTATTAGTTAATTCTTTTCTTATATTATTTGAGATGATCTGTGGGTCTAAATTTATACAAATATAGAATACATATATTTAGGGGGATATATATATTTTCTGATTATAAAACTACAGTAATGCTTACCCATTGGGTGAAATTTTCTAAAATACATAGTTAAATATCTACAAACCCATCAAATATTTTGACATATTTGCATGTGGAGTTTTATTTTAATGACCTGCACATGTTTAAAATAACACAAAAATCATCTATATTGTATTTTTCTCTCCCTCAGCTAATTTGTAAGATGGAACTACCTAGTGTACCAAGTGCTTTTTACCCAGTCTATACATTCAGATGTCATTGGATGTGGGCCAGGACAACTGGCTGTGCTCAGCTGAAAGCCCAGGGCAAAAAAATCACTGTCTGTTTCCGACAAAAGTACTTGTGGAAGCACCAGAAATTATTTGTAACCTAATGTTTACTGGGTTGGTTCTCCAGGATATATTTATGAAGGGAAATTTTTAAGTCAAATGAAAGATAAATATAAGAAATTAGAATTAGAGGAATTTTTGTACATGGATTTTCTTATGCTTATTTTTTTCTTAGGTGTATTCTTAAAATGGATCATCACTGCCCTTGGTATGTATTAAAAATAGAAGAAATTGCATATGGGGGTGGAGAGAAAGGAAGGAGAAAATTTAATGATTTAACTCAATATTCCTAAATTCTGAAGGTCAGTTATTCAATTATAATAACTTTGCTCTATCTACATATAGTCATGTATATGTATATATACATACTTACGTGATATATTTGTTTTTAAAAATATATTCTCATGTTATTAGCCCAAATAATGATGTATTTAAGAATTAGTATTAAAATTCCAAATAAATCTCATCAATTTTTCCTTATAGAGTATATATTAAAAGCACACATAATTAAGACATTGCTCCCTTTCACTTCTCAGATGACCCATTTCCAAGTTATAATGATTTGTCTTATTTTTATAGTTTGGCTTTCTTTGTTCTTCTAGGGTGAATAATTGTGTGGGATTTTCTAATTACAAATTCTTCCTGCTGTTTTTATTGTATTCCCTATTATATTGCCTTTTCGTGGCTACAACAGTTTTACAGTACTTCATAAAATTTTGGACGGTAAGTTTTTTTTGTTTTTTTTTTTTGTCTTCAGATATGTACTTGAGACTTTTTAAGATGTTATAGTCCTAAAGTTACTTCATTCTTTATTACAAGAAGATATACTTCATTCTAATTTTAGTCGTTAGAATTTACAATAGATCGAAGGGTAGACAGGGCTATAATTTACCTTTCATACACACGTTTATTAGTAAATGTATATGAAACCTGATATAGTGAACTTCTGTCTTAGTGATCCAAATTGTCCCAACCACACTGTTAACGATAGATATATTGATTTTAGGGAAGTAATTGCTTTTCTTTGAGTCAGTGAGACTTATTTCAGTTTTACAGTAACAAAATTGACATCCACCCCCAGCCTACCACTAAAGCTGTTTCCTATGTATGCAGATTTTTACAGCATTGTTTTTAAGCCAAATGATTAAAATAATCCAACTGTCCATCCATAAGGGACTGGATGATATATCTGTTACAAAGGAATGCTATGCAGCCTTAAGAAAGAATGAGATAGCTCTTTATGAAAAACGATGTGAAATGATCTTCAGGCTCTTGGTATTATGGGAAAGATACGAGACGCAAAAGACTGCATATAGAATGTTACCATTTCTATAGAAAGATAATATACAAGTATATATTTGCACATGTAAAGATTATTTCTGGAGTGGGGAGAGTATTTGGGATGGTAGGGAGGGATATATGCTTTTTACAGTTATGTTTTGAATGTGTATACCATGCACAAGTATTAATCTCAAAATCGATAATACAGTTTTTTTACATTTTTAATATAGAATTATATACTTTAGAAAAAATACTATAGTTAAAGTAATTGCCTCTTGGGAGTGGGGCAGAGAACTGCTGTTTCACATTAATACCTTTTGGTACTATTTGGTTTTATCTGTGCATTTTGACAAAATTAAAAAATAATTTTAAAATTAAAACTTTCTACCCATTCATTTAAATTGTCTTTTTAAGTTCCAGGATATTATTCACAACTGATTCTTTTCCTACCCCTCTTCTCTTACTCCTCTCTATTCCTCCCCCTCAGCAGCCCCTTAAATGTAGGCTCAGCCCTTGGCCTTTCCATTTTTTGCTCTCATGTGTTTTGGGGTGACCCCTTGTGCTCCTAGGACTTGCATTCACTGTTTATAGTCCTTGCTCTGACACCTGCTAAGCCCTAGCCCTTAGTTTCTAGGTATTGAGCCATTGGACATAATGAAGGCATCCTAGAAATCAACATGTCTAAAACCAGCCTCATTTTCTTTTCTCTCCACTGTTCCTGTTTATCTGATTTAATGGAATCAAAATCCATACAAATCTGTCAGTAGCCAGACTAGAAAAATTAATGGTATCTTTGAGTTATTGTTATTGCCTTATGAAACTTAGGTCAAGAATCAGGGTGGTATTCTTACATACAGACATCATTTGTTTACTAGAATGTAAGCTCCTTGTGAACAGGGTTTTGTTGGTGGTTTTTTTTTTTTGGTCTGTTTTGTTTTTTGATGTATCCCAAGCACCTCAAATACTGCCTGGCACACAACAGACTTTCAGTAAATATTTGCTGAATGAGGAAATAACCATGATCGATATACTTATCCCTTAGATTCTTTGTTTATTTGTTTTTAAAATTTACAGTAATCCGTTTCTCATAGGATTGATAGGCAGATTAAATATAATAGTACACACACATGCTACGTGGAAAGCATTTAGTAGATTTTATTCTTACTATTACAGACATGAGTTGGACCCTCCATCTCCTAATTTCCCCTGCCTTTTTTCTCTACCTTTCTTCAGTGCTTTGCCTGCCAATTTATGAGCAAAGCATATCTTCTTTTATTTTGCCAGTGTTTAAGTGCGTACGCTTACCAGCAATTAGCATGTCTTTTTTGGGAACTTTCTATTTGCGTTCTTTGCCCATTTTTCCCCCTAGTTTTTATTTGTGTATACTAAGAATTTTTTTATATTAAAGATATAAATCTTTACTTTTCTTAAATTTATTTTTTAAGATTTCTTAAATAGGATATAGGAATCAATAAAAAATCCTGCTCACATGGAACTTACGTTTTAGTAAAGGAAGGATCAATAAATTTTGGACTTCTTTAAAATCAAGAACTTTTTATCAAAAAGCAACTTGTAGTGTGAAAAGGAAAGTTACAGACTGGGAGGAGATATTTTGCACTATAGACATCTAACAAAGGACTCATATCCAGAATACATAAGGAACTCTTGAAGATATTAATCCTTTTTTTGTCCTGGGTTGCAAATGTCTTTTCCATATTTTCTGTTTATATCTTCTAACCCTATTTTGTTTTGTTTTTACCAAACAAAATCAGCTTTTTAAAGCTAGCTGTTTTTTTGTTGTTTTTTGTTTTTTCATTTATGGTTTTTGTCTTTAGTCCATTCACTTTAAATTTATACATATATTTACTGTATAAATTTATACATATTTTTCATCTGGTACTTTTTATTTTTACATTTATGTCTTTGATTTTGAAGGGGTGATTATTGTTGTAAAAAGTACTTTTACTTTTACTCTTCCTAAAAACCCCTTTGAAGGAGGTATTATCATTCCAGTTTTCAAAGCTGGAAACTGAGATTGAAAAAGTTAACTAACATATCTAGGGTCACATACTTAATACTATATAGAAAGTCAGAATTTAAATTTAGATCTGTCTTTTCCAACATCTAGGGATCATAACTTGCTACTCATAATTGTAGTTGGGAAGAACATAATTAAACCCCGAGTCATCAAGCACAATTATTTTAGAATGATTTTCATCAAAATATTAGATTTTAACTGTTTAGGTATTTAAAGCAAGAGGTACTGGCACTTACAGTGCTTTTGTGCATATTAAAAAAGAGCACCCCTATGTCTGTGTGGTCACTGCCTCATGAATTGTGGCCTCTATTGTCCTCCTTAGCTGGCACCTTTGTTCAGTTTATTGTCTACTTAGCCAAACTTATTGGCCCTATTAAGAAGGGGGATTTAATGCCAGGAGAATGAAGTCCAAATTATAGAATTTCACATTTTGTTTCTCAAAAACTTCCACAGTGTTTGTATGTAATGATTTATTAATCAAAGAATAAATATTATTTAACATTTTCAGATTTGTCATGAGTAAGGAAACATCAATAAATGTCAATCAACTGTTTTCTTCATTCAGTAGATATTTATTGAGTACCTACTATGTGCCAAGCAGTGTCTAGGCCCTTGGGATATATCCTGTTTTTATGGAGCCTACTTTTGAGCAGGAAAAGACAAATAATTTAAAAAGTAAATTATATTGTATGTTAGAAAGTAAGTGCTATGGAAATGAAAAAAGAAGGTTAAGGGATTTGGCAGGTGTGTGGGGGCAGATAGAACAAGGACATGTTGAAGCGTTAGAGGTAGTGATGAATAAGAAGGTGCGATTTGAGCAAAGACTTGAAGATGGTGAGGGAGTTAGTAGATATCTTGGAGAAGAGCACTTCAGGCAGAGAGAACATCTGAACTTCAGAGCAGAAGCTCAAAGGTAGGCGTCCCTGGCATGTTTGGAGGCCAGCAAGGAGGCTAGTGTGGCTGGAGCAGCAGGAGGAAGGGAGACTAGTGAGAGGCCCAGGAGCTGGGCCACATGACCTCAGGCCTTGCAGATTGTTGTAAGGCTCTGGCTTTTACTCTGAATGGGGAGCCATGCAAGGACTGACATGGTCTGACTTAGAAGGTTAGTTCTGATTGTTGAGTTGAGAATGAACTGCAGAGGACAAATGAAAACCAAGTCTTATATGTTAGAAGGCTGCTGGAGTAATCCCACCTTGAGGCAAGGTGGTAGCAGTAAGGATGGTAAGAAGTAGATCTAGTTTTTGAAAACTATATTAATCAGAACTTTAAAAGAAAAATCTATTTGCTAAAAATTTTAATTTTATTCTTTCCCAGACACAAATCTCAGTTTTAAAAACCGAGTGGAAAAGTGTATATTTAAATGGTACCTGAAACATGTTTGAAAAGCTTAGTGTTATTGTCTATTTTCTTTTTCATGTTCTTTGAGAAAATATTTTAGATGATGTTGAGAGAGCAACTTCTTGGTGTTTCTTCTAAGCACAATTTATAAAACTAAGTTTTGGATAACTTTGTATAAAAATTAATTTCTTAATACATTGTCTCTATTTGCACAAGCTTTGCCGCAGGAAATCTACAGAGAGTTGTCCAAAGGTAAAATACGTTATTGCCATGGCATTCTTTGGTGACATTTTTGGTGAATATGTATAATACCAATTTGCTTCACAAGATGGGGAGATATAAAAAAATCTCTTGTTATGCTTAAAAGATATAGCATTTACTCTGGGAGAGAAGAAAAAAAGACAAATGTCAGAATAATCTAATGCCAAAAAACCTCTCTTTTTCCCTATAAAAACTTTTAAAATCAAGGAGTATAGCCTCATGTTCTTCTGGAGTAGGTGATTTGCATTACATGGTTTTATTTTAAGAGCTAACACTTGTAGGAATCATCTTCCTACTGTTAAGAGAAACTAATTTCTTTTAGGTTAAGACTTTGCTTCTGTTCAAATGCACATGGCCATAAGAAGGGATAACAGAGTAAACTGCTTTCATTCAATAGTGCCTTATGGTTAATTTATCAAAATTGCAGTTACCTACAAAGGCTCTGTAGAAATGTAACAAAGGTGAAAAAGGTAGGAATCGAAGCATTCAGGTACATGGGCTCCTTTGCAGTAGTGTCAGAAACTTGAGATTAGAGAAGTACATAAATAAACTTACATATATCACAGTTAATTTCTGGTTAGCCGTAAATATTATAAAAATAAGCAAATATGTTGGCATAGATGAGTGAAAACCCTCATATATCCTGAATGTTGGGGAAAGCTTAAGTATGCATAAAGTACAAAAGGAAATTTGGGGTATACGTGTCCATCTTTTTCATTTATTGCTGAATGTATTGCTAAAATCTGAAATGCTTTAGAGCAGTTTTTAAAATGACTCTCAATGTTCCACACTGATGAAGGATGTTGGTGTGGGATGTTGTGGGAGGTGTGGGAGGC
>JAQZBX010100019.1:0-11410 GCA_029593785.1 Cabassous unicinctus
TTCTATGGTTTGTTGTTTCCTGTGTTTAATCTTGCCTCTCACCCGACAGTGTTTTTAAATCTCTCACAGGATGCTATGCTGGATGGAACTGGCACGGTGCCGGCCACAGTGGAGGGCTCCATTCCTTTCCATTGCTTCTGAGGCTGGCCATAGAGCCCACTGCTAGAATCTGTGCATCTTATCAATCTGCATGCCGTTTTTGCTCACTTCCCAAAACTGAATGAATTTGCAGAGGAACATACAAAAGGCCTTTCTAATAGCAGATACAAAGTTTTATACACTTCTGTTATCCATCTGCATCATCAAAGAACAAGAGCCCTTCAAAGCATGCCCCTTAAATGCCCTCACACACCCAGGGCAGTGAAAGCAGGCACGGGCCCAGCATGCTAATAAGATTAATCGCAGTTGTGATACACATTCAAAGAGCTTCCACTGGGCCTTCTATGACCTCACTTTTTAAACCCCCTGGTTACCAGTCCACCATACCCTATATGGTTGTACTATTCAAACCGGGTCGCGTGCCAGTAGTCAAACAGCCACTCATTTGTTTGGAGCCAGAAAACAAACTTGGAGGTGGACCAGTCTCCCCAGTGCCCAGCTTGAAGTCCCAACTTCAAGGCATACCAGATTACACTCAGACTCAGAAATCAGTCTGACATGTTTTCAAAGGGGGTCAATTAAGATGCTATTCATTTCTGAAAGGTGATATGTTTCACGACTGGTTTAACTTTCTTCAAATTCTAGGTGAGCTATGTAACTAAGAAAGGAGAGATTATTAGAGGCCTCAGTGCTATGCACATCCAAACCCAGCAAGTCAGCTTTGTTCATTGGAAAAAGAATGTGGCCACAGGTGAGTCAGCACCTTCCTGTCTGGAGTGTCCATCCAAATGGAAAAAGCAGTTGATTCTTAGGTTTTCAAAGGAAGGCGCATCTTCAAGGACTAGGTTTCCCTGATTATCAGATGAGGGTGTTGGACTGTAGTTCCTTTCAGCAGAAAGTTTTCTAATATTCTATACCATCTACAAAACGACCCTAATTAAGTACCTACAAAAGAAGTCCACTGGGTGTTAGGAAAGTTAACTGAAAACTGGGAAAATCAATAAGAGACCACTGAATGGCCAGAAGGGAAGTGAGACAAGACAAGTGGTGATGACACCCACCCCAAAGTCTGCATTAAGGCATCTCACTGCTCAAGGCTCTACAGGCCACCCAGCTGCTCTATTTTCTCTTGTGCTGACAGCAACTACAACTGTGGCTCCGGAGCCCAGTCCACTAATTCGTGTTAGCCCAGGGACAACAGAGCCTCTTACTAAGGTCAGAATTTGGAGGCTGGGTCTTGCGGCCATGGTATCCTTTATGGAACCTCTGAACCTTAGCAATAAGGTGAGGTTTTGGAGAGGAAATGAACAGGCTCATTTGGAGATGAGCCAGGCAGGAAGCACAAAGGAATGCTGCAGTATCCAAGGAGGCAGGCGGAGCCCGCCTGGGAGATTCAGCAGACTCCTGGTTGCTTCAGCTCCACCAAACACAGGAATCTGAAAACCAAGGGCAGAGGCTTGCAAAAAGAGCAGCCACTTTGCCAAATGAAACCTAATTTCAACAGAGAGTTACCTAGAAAATAAGAAACTTCTGTAGACTAGCACTCCCAAAAAAATTATTTGAAACAAACTTATCCAAAAAGATACTTGGTGTCTTCCTTTTTTGCCAATTGTCATATGGAGTCCAAATTGCTACCACGTAATAAAAGGAGGCTTAAAACCAATTTAGGTTCTACGTTTCACACCATGGTCGAAGATCTGGGGTACAGAAAACTGTAGAAGACAAAGACAACTTCAATATCCAGGCAAAGTTAGGTTTCATTCCTTGAAAGCCTGGATTCTTATATCCTCAATTCTTACTCACTGCAGCCTTACTAGCGCAGACACGTTTGCATAGCTCCATATCATTTCATCTGATATAGAGGATAGACCACAAGGAGTAGGGAGAGAAGCAGCAGTCCCTCCAAGCCAGAAGTCGGAGCCATTAACCCTTTTTTTAAAAAACAGACAAATGTAAACAGTCTCAAGGGAGCTAAAAGGGTCAAACTCTTCTTGTTCCCCTTAACTCAATCCAATCCCTCTTCCTGAAGTCTCCTTCCCTCTGCCCCACACTCCACTCAAGGTGGCTCATTCAATAGGTCTGTTCACAGCCCTTGTTAGGTGTGGCTGAAGTACCAAGTGCACAAAGGACTCCGTCTTCTGTCACCAGCAGTATGTGATGAAGAACAATGAAAGACACCCCTCTGCTGCCCTCCATTCTCTGGACACTGGTACACGTACAAAACAGGCACAGATGTGCAAACTCCAGGTGTTGGTTTCTTCTCAACCAATACCTTTCTCCTTCCTACCAAGGTGGTAAAATACTCTGGAGTAATTAAAAGATAAATTAGAGCAATTCAAATACAAATCTGATGGATTAGTGCCTTGAAGAGCCAGCCTCACATAAGCAATTTCTAAAGATACTCTTTACAGACAACCTTCCCTGTCCTCCTGTGTCCTTGTAGACTTGGGTGAGAAACGCACAGGTCACCAGGAAAATGTCAGGAACACAAGGTTGGTCAGAGTCAGAAGGCTTGGGGTGAGTCAGGTTAACCTCAAAGGAAAAAAAAAAAAACCAGAAGAGGAAAGACCAGGGAGCAGATCTGCTGCAGGACTGCCTGAGGGCCTGGCCTCCACTGGCCACCTCCTCCACCCCACTGAACCGGAATCCCTGCCCAGGCCTTGGAGAGTACAGGCACTGCCTGAGCCAAACACTTGAGCTTTCCCTATACTTAGAAAGGGAAACTATGTCTTTTCTCAACTATACCTCCCTCTATTCTGCCTCCCTTTCCTTTTGGGTCCCTCTTTCCAAGCCAGACTGGGCAGAATTAACCAACCCATACCCCTGGGCGGTGGCAGAAAAGCGGTGGAGGCCTGCGGCTCCCTGAGCTCACCCTCAAACCAGACTCCACACCACGCCTTTCCCAACCAGATTTTGAATTCTTATAATATCTCTGTAATTAGATACTACTTTCATGCCTAATTTGCAATTAAGAAAATGGAAGCTTGGGAGGGTTAATTGCCTGAGGGCACACAGTTGTTTAGTGAAGGGGCTAAATGAGGTTCCCTCCAGGTCTGTCTCATTAGAAGTCAAGAAATTCAAGAAAATAGAAGAAAGGAGAAAAGAACCATGGACACTGAAAGCATGCGGAGATCCTCCCGTGTGCCCGCTGCTGGTATCTAGAGGACTAGCCATTTTGATGTACAGTACCTAATGTACCTGAATTTTAGAGGGTGGGGTACTACCCAGCTGGCACCTTACTAGGGAATTGAGGCAGGTTAGTATTGGGAAAGAGGGAAGACGGCTGGGAAACACGACGTCGTCCGTCCGTTGTCAACCCAAACCCTGGGAAGGCCACTACTTAAAACAAAGCCGGAAACACCCCTCCAGAGACCCTGGCCACGAGGTCCCATTTGGAACTCCCCAGGGTCAAGGGGAAGCCCCGGATAATTCCAAACAGGCTTCCCCATTGGTCCTGGATAACGCCAAACAACAGGCCTCCTCATTGGTCCCCTGAGAGCTAACAGGTGGGATCGTATGGGAACCGACCAATCAGAACAGCAAACAGCTGGGGCCCCTCCCCAACATTAGGAAAGGGGAGGAGAAACGGTCTTAAAGCCTAACTCAGGGCCCTATGCGTCTCACCCTGTAGCACGCCTACACCCGTGTCTGGGGTTGTGTACTGTCTCTTTTCTTGTTTCTTAATAAATTCTTTACTCCCTTGCCTACCCTATGGCATGTCCTTAAATTCCTTTATATGACACAACCAAGAACCTAGAAGCCCGGAAGCCAAAGCATTACACTAACTGTATAGTAGTCTGGTCAGGGCCACAGAGAATTAGTTTAAAAATTAGAAAACTCATAATGGTAATAGTCTGATGATCTTATCTCATAATCTGTAACAGTTGTTCCACAACAATGTAATGTGTTGGTGGAGGGGTGTTGTATGGAAATTCTGCACATTTGCAAGATTGTTTTAAGTTCACAACTTCTCAAACAAAATAATATATATTTTTAAAATTTAGAAAACTGTATGTCCAGCATTAAGAAAAAGACTAAATAAACAACCTCATATTAACATATGGGAGTGGTTAATATGAAGCCTGCAGAAGAGCTTTCAATACCATTAGGAAATAACATGATATATATGAAAATTAAGTGAAAAAATCATAATAGAAGCTGTACATCCAATATGATAAATTATGTAAAAGAAAAAGAAGTGTCTAAAGACTGGAAGGAAATATACCAAAATGTTAACAGTAGTGATGCCTGAGAGGTGGGATTTGGGATGGCTTTTCCCCCCTTTCCCCTTTACAAAAATTTCAAAAATTTTACCAAATTTTCAAAACTTTCTCCAGAGTCTATAAGACTTTGTTAAGCAGAAAATAAATAAAGGCTTTTGTGTAAAAAAAAAAATTTTTTTAAGCCTTGGAAACAAAAATAAACAGAGCAATTCAGCACTTTGCCTGCATAACTGAACACCACTTCAAGTGCAAATGTCCCTGATGGGGTGCTCCACCCCCAAATAACACTGAGAACAAAGGCAGTAACTCAGGCAAAACTCCATTTTCCTTAAAGTTGACAGCTAATTGCACTTATCAGCACATGGAAGTTGCCAGAAAGAGCAAGACCAGGCATTCCTTAGGTAAAGATAGGGTGTTGTGATCAGGGAAATCAAAATGGCTTCTCCAACTACTGAAAAAAAATGCTATTGCCAAGGACTGCCTAAAGGAAAGGCAATCTGCTGACCAATTTATAAATAAAAGCTACCCTAAAAAATGGATGCCAATTTTGGGGGGAGGGGCAGTTAATTTACAGTGGTTTGAACTTTCTTTGTTGTGCAGGAGTGTTTGTGTGTCTTTTATAACCTGGGAGTTCACGCGCCCCTCCAGCTCTGTTTGCCTCAGGAAGTGCACGGGAAGTCGAAGGCCGGGTGGAAGTGCCCTGGCCACTCCACCTTTCCTCAAAGCTGGGGTCATCAGCTCCACCAGCGCCACCACCCGCAGGGTGAGGTCAAAGGGTGAGGTCAGGCTGGCCCGCAGGGGTAGGGGGGAGGACATTCGGGTATGCATTCCTGATTGGCAACCAGCTAGATGTTTGCAAACCGGCTGGTTTGAAGTGGAGGAAGGAAAAAAGAGAAACTGAATTTAATTCAATGAACTATTAAGTTTTAGGGTTCTGAAACCACCCTGTGGACAGACCAGGCACAACCTCACAGTTGCACATGCTTCGAAACTAAGATCTGGACAGGAAGCAAGTAGCAGACAGAGAAAAAGAGGAGGGTCAACACACAGAATTAAACACAGGATATGCGCCTGCTTAGAGCTCCATTCTCATCCCCACCTGTGGCACCGCCTGAATCAACAGTGTCCCCGAGGACTGGGGAACTGTTTTATCCTGTACACCTCAGGAAACACTAAGACAAGAAGGACAGCATCACATTTTACACATTCTGAGGCCAGATCACTTAAACAGAGTCATCTCCTTCACCTCTCCACCTAAGCCTCCAATGTCCCTGCCAGGAAGTTTTTGATAAAGAATCTTCTGACATGAACAACAAAACTTTTACAACGGGCGCTTAAAAAATGTCTTGGAAAAGAAAAGAGAATATTTATAATTGAGAGGCATTTGTTCCCCAAGGTTAAACAGGCCACACTGTTCAACTCATGACTATAAAATCAACTCCAGGTGTCACTGAAGTTTTTTCTGGGGTGCATGTAAAATGCTTTCACTTTAGGACTTTATTACTGTAGGAACAACTTTTTTTCCTCCCAAAAGATCAAAGTTAAACTAGTCAACTTCCAAGTCCCATTCTGCTTAAAACCATCCCACCCCACATCCCCATCCCCATCCCCAAGTTTTCTGGGGCTCTAAGCCAGGGTGAGTGAAAGGGTTGACCACAGTAATGTAACAGGTGAGGAAAGTGCACCTGGCTGGCTGACAATCTGCATTTCCGATTATGAAGAAATGCAGTGCCAAGCACTGGGCCAGGTGCTTTTTAAGTGTTACATCTTCTGTAGCTACTCTTCAGGTAGCTACACATTTTAACCCCATTGTACAGATGCATAAATCAAGGCTGAGAAGGTCACAGAGGTAGAATGTGAAGAGGCGGCCTGGCCAACTCCAAAACCATGCCCTATCTACTCACACCAAGCAGCCTCGAGATCCAAGACAGACATCTGTTGCCAACTAGCTGTGTGACCTCTGATTATGATATAACGTTTTCAGGTGTCATTTTCTGACCTCTTAATGGGAAAGAAGGCTTCCTCTTTCCACCCCTTCAATCCCTCCCCCACTGCCCCCCAGAACTGACAAAGAGGATCAGTGAGTCTGGAGGGAAAAAGTGGACAAGTAGGCAGCAAGCACAGTGAGCCTCTCCTTTTGTCGTCTGGGGCCAACATTCTACTCTGGCTTTGTGGGGGGTTGTGGCAGTTTGATATTATTGATGAATTCCAAAAAACAAATATTATGTTTGTAAACTGTTCTGATCCTCTGGGCATGATACCCTTTGATTGCATTAAATTCAGGGGTTTCACTTTTACTTGATTAAATTAAGATTAGGGCTTTGATTCAGATACATCAGTAGGATGTTGAGTCCCCACCCCCTTGGTGGACGGACACACAGAAAATGACACAGCAAAGGAGAGAGTTTTAGTTTTGAGCTGGAGCCCTGGGGAGAGAGCCTAGCCATTTACCTGATAGTTTACAGCTGGACTTGTGGGGACAGCAGAACAGCTGAGACCGGAAAGAGACCAGCCCCAGGAAGAGAGACGAGCCTTATGCCAGCCTACAGCTGAGATCTGAAGAAGCTGGGACCATGGAGCCTTAGGAGGAAGAGGAAGACTGAACCCTCGCAGAGACCGGCAGCCATCTTGCTCTAACACATGGCAACAGACTTTGGTGAGGGGAGTAACTTACTTTCTAGGGCCTTGTGACTGTAAGCTTCTACCCCAAATAAATACCCTTTATAGAAGCTAACAGATTTCTCGTACTTTGCATCAGCACCCCTTTGACTGGCTAATAGAGGGGTCCTGTCCCCTGCAAAGCATTGGAGGTCAGCCTCAGGATGGCTACTTGCCCACATGGATAAGCCAAACCCTCCAAATCAGCTTAATCTCTTGTCAGTGCTAAAGGGGTATTCTGGACCTCAATCTGCCTTACTCCTGTGTTCTCAAATGATTCAAAATGCAGGCAGGAAAACAGGGTGAAATCTGGTCCTCCTTAAATATCCAACACCTGTAAAATGAGAAAATTTCTAAGACAAATTCTAGAAGTCTAAAATAGAAGATATGACCCCTTTTCTCAAGAAATTTGTAACAGAAAAAAAACATGCATACCTATAACTAAAAAACATTTCTAGAAATTAACAAATGTAAACTGTTAACTAGGTATACCTACATTCACAAAACAAACATATTCCCCAATTACAGTGGGTAAACCATATTTTTGAAAGCACACCTTGGACATGTCCAATGCCCTCTAGGGCTGAAGTCGAGGGGCAGGTGGGCTTACCTTCCCCTCCCCCTTCTCCCTCACTTCCTCCAGACCAGAGTGTCTGGTGAGCCTAGTTCTGGCCGAGGCCCCTTATCTGGCTCAGTACTGGGCTTCCACCACACCCTGTCCCCGTCAACACTTCAAAATCCTAAGCCACTCTGACTTCCAGTGGTTCATGTGAAAAGGCAAACCCCCTGCTGACACTGAGGCAGGTTAGTAGAGTGAAAGAGGGAAGGCGGCTCAGGCCTGGCAGAGAACATGGCCGAGAGACCCCGCCTGGAAACCTCCTGAGGGGGAGGCTGCCGGAAAGATCCTGCGTGACCCTGGCTACAAGATCCCATTTGGAACTCTTTCTGGGGTCAAGGAGAAGCCCCGATAACCCCAAATAGGCCTCCTCAATGGGCCCCTGAGAGCCAACAGGTGGGGATCATAAGGCAACCAATCAGAACAGCAAAAAGCTGGGGCCCCTCCCCAACATTAGGAAGGGTTTTAAAAGGTTCTAAAAGGTTTTAAAAAGGCCTAACGTGTGTATCTCCCCTGCAGCATGCCCTATGTCTCAGATTGTGCACTATTTTGCTTTTCTTGTTTCTTAATAAACTCGTTACTCCCTTGCCTACCCTATGGCGGGTCCTTAAAATTCTTTTATGCATAAGCCAAGAACCTAGAAGCCCAGAACCCAGAGCCTTCTGCTAACACTACGAACAACAAATATTTTCCTTTCCTTCTGCTTAATTAAGGAACCAATTTTAGCAAACAATGAATGTTTGTTAAGCACCTAAATATTTAGCAAATAGTTGTATGAGGCACTACGATATCACAGTGAACAGGACACAGGGCAAGGGTGGGGACACAAAGTGGTGCCAAGGAGGATGAAGTGACAGGTAATACTAGAAGGGCACCCAGGAAGGAAAGACCTTGTGAAGGTCCATGACTCCCCGGAGGAGGTGATGACCGACTAAGCTGGAACCAGCCGTGGATATTTGTAAATATGCCTGTAAAAGTTAAAGTCATTCCTAGCTCACTTACCCATCAAACACGTTATCCAGAGCTTACAGCATCATATAGCATCCAATGGAAGGCTTTAGAAAACTAGAGTACACAGCTCAAATCTGCTAATTTTAGTCAAAGAAAAAATACTTCAGCATGCTGCTGAAGGGTATTTTTAGAGTCTGTTTCAGTGAAGGAAGGAAAGGAAGAAAGGAAAGGAGAAAGGGAGGAAGAAAACTACAGCAGGTAAAAATGGTCTTCCTTTTGTATCTCATTCTTTTCATCCTAAAACTGAAATTTAAAAATCAGCATTGCATAGCTAATTCTATTCTATGCCTAAACACCATTAAGTACGTGCTTCGTACTTGGGGAAGAGAGTTGACTACAGCTGTTACTCCTCACTGCATATCTTGAGAAAACACTGAACAATGTAAATCACATATGAGCAGGAGGCAAAAGCACAAAACGGTAGGATTTCTTTCCCTTTACAGAACCACCTAAGACTGGGCTTAAACATTCATAACCCGAAAGAAACTCCAAGACTACCCTGGCCTTTAACATTTCTCACAGTTCCCCAACCTGAGACCAAGCCAAATTCCCAAGTTTCCCAAGAACACACAGCATCTGGCTTTCACTATGCAATATGGCACCTGCTAATTTTCTTTAAAAATACATCGGTCTTGGGGATTCAGGCTGGAAGTGCCCCACCACTCCTTTTTCAATCTGTAAGTCAGTCTCTCATTCCTGAAAGTGCCCATTAGGAACCAGTCAGGCAGATTCCCCCCGGGCCCTGGGATTCCTGCCAGTCAGCCATTCTAAATAAAAAACAAACAACCCACTATCAAATGGTCTCTGCTCATATACTAGTTGTGCTCATATTTTTTCATTCATTCAACACAGATCAATGAGCACTAGGCATTGTGCACAAAGCTTTAGGAAGAGTTAAAGAAAAACCCCTGCCCTTGAGGAGCTCAGACTAGAAGAAGGGATAGGGTTAAGAAGGTGCTGGTTGGTTTCTTTGGAATGGCCCCTCCATTCAAACACAGTGCCTGTCACTGTGTCTGGCACAGAGCAGATGGTCCCTGTCCTCAGGCGATTTAGCTCCTCTCCCGTGTATGGGGTGAGCTTTATTTATTTTTGTAGAACCATTGCTAAGTCAGACATTATATGAAACTCTACTCCTAAAAACTTGAGCATGCATCACTTAAGAAAAAGGACCCCCTGCCTACAAAATCAAAAAGCCTTATTAGATCTAAGAAAATGAATAATTCCCTAACATCAAACAATACCCATCTTATATTCAAAACTCCCTATCAGTCCCAAAAAATGTCTTTTCTTTTTAAATAAATTTTATAGATAGATATTCATAAAGCATATACTCCATCCAATGTATACAATCAATGGTATTTGGTATAATCACACAGTTAGTTGTGCATTCATCACTTCAATCATTATTAGAGCATTTTACTTACTCTACTAATAATATTAAAAAAAACTCTACCCCTTAATAATCACCTCTCAATGTCTTTATCCTTCCCCTGCTGTACATAGCTGCTATTCTGTTTCTGTCTCCCTAATTTATTTGTATTTGCATTTTGAATGCATGGAGTCAAACAATTTATAGTACCTTTTGTCTAGTTTCTTTCACTTAGTATGTTTCCTTTCTTTTTTTTACCCTTAATGGAAGATTATTAATAATTACTATACCCTCATGTCCATAGTTTGCTTTGGTTGTATTTTTGCCTGATAGTAACATCTTGTGTATCATTAACATACATTATTTGTTCAGTTTCAAAGAAAAACAGTCCTATATATGCGATATTATCCAAACTCATATTTCACATATGGTTTCACTATGCTATACAATCCCATGCTACATTTTTTAGCTTTCCTTCTAGTAATATACATGTCCTTAGATGTTCCCTTTCAATCACTGTCATACCCATATAATAGCTCTGCTAGTTACAAACACTATGATGTGTTTTCACCATTTCTATGTATTTCCAAAGATTTGCGAAAATCTTTTTGCCAATTCTGCACAGATTAAACCTCAGCTTTCCATTCTCTAACCTCATTTCATTTTCTGGTGACCTATATTATAATTATTAACTCCATGAGTTTACACAATATATTTAGTTCATAGTAACGCAATCATACAGTTATTTGTCCTTTTGTGTCTGGCTTTATTCACTCAACATAATGTCCTCCAAGTTCATCCATGTTGTCATATGCTTCATGACTTCATTTCTTCTTACAGCTGCATAATATTCCATCATGTGTATACACCACAATTTCTTTATCCATTCTCGGTAAATGGACACCTCAGTTGTTTCCATCTTTTGGAAATTCTGAATAACACTGCTACAAACATCGATGTGCAGATGTCTGTTCCTGTCACTGCTCTCAGTTCTTCTGGGTATATACCCAGTAGTGGTATTGCAGGGTCACATGGCAAGTCTATATTCAACTTCTTTAGGAACTGCCAAACAGTCCTCCACAGTGGCTGTTTTCCCACCATTCTGCATTCCCACCAACAGTGAATAAGTGTTCCTATCTCTCCATATCCTCTGCAACAGCTGTAGTTTTCCATCTTTTTAATAGACAATAAGTTCTTTTTTAATGGTAGGAAAACCTCATGGTGCCATTGCTGGCCCTTCCCCTATACCCTCTCCTGCTTAGTGCAGAGTCAACCTGTGCTCTCAGCGCTAGGCCCAGGCCCTGGTTCCATCTGTTTTTTTAATAGTGGTCATTCAAATAGGTGTGAAATGATATCTCATTGTAGTTTTGATTTGCATTTCCCTAATCATTAGTAATGTTGAACATTTTTTCATGTTTTTTTTTTTTTTTTTTT
>JAQZBX010100020.1:0-11414 GCA_029593785.1 Cabassous unicinctus
TTCCCCACCTCCCATACCTCCCACAACATCCCACACCAACATCCTTCATCAGTGTGGCACATCACCCGCAATGGATATACACATCCTGGGGCCTTGCCACCAAGCATAGACCACAGTTCACATCATAGACCACCCTTTCTCCCACACAGTTCTGCATGGTATATGCTGATGCAAAATGGCCTACATCTGTCACCGCAACGCCACTCAGGACAACCCCCAAGTCCTGAAAAAGCCCCTGTATTTCAACTGCCCCTCCCCTCCCTGCCCCGAAAACGTCCAGTGGCCACCGGCTCCACCTCACTGTTACAATTTCTTCCATTGCTTGAATCACAATATGTCTAAAACAGAATACCACCAAGGCCACTCTAACATTTAAAAGTGTACAATTCCGTGGCATTTAGTATAGTCACAATATTGTGCAACCATCACCATTGTCCAGGTGCAGAACATTTTTATCACCCCAAAAGGAAACCCTGTACCCATTAGGCAGCCACTCCCCATTCCTCCCTCCCCCAAGTCCCTGATCAGCTTTCCGTCTCTCTGGATTTGCCAACTCTCAATATTTCATATAAATGGACTCAAACAATATGTGGCCTTTTGTGACTGACTTATTTCACTGGGTGTACTGTTTTCAAGTTTCATCCATGTTGAAGCATGTATCAGTACTTCATTCCTTTTTTATGGCAGAATAATATTCCATTATGGGTACACCATATTTTGTTTATTCTATCATCTGTTGATGGACATTTAGGTTGTTTCTACCTTTTGGCTATTATGAATAATGCTGCTATGAACATTTATGTACAAATCTTGTTTGAACACCTGTTTTCAGTTCTTTGGGATATATACTTAGGTGTGGAATTGCTGAGTTATATGATAATTCTATGTTTAACTTTTTGAGAATCCACCAAACTGTTTCCCACAGTGACTGTTTGCCATTTTTACATTCCCACCAGCAATGTATGAGGGTTCCAGTTTCTCCACATCCTCTCCAACACTTATTTTCTATTTCATTATTATTGTTGCCATCCTAGAGGGTGTATTAATTTTGTATATGTCCAGACTCAAATTTTCTTACTCATGTTCTTAAGCCTTGCTAACAAAACTACATGATAAACCATCAATAAGAGAGAGGTGTGAAGCAATTTTTCCTTCACAGCCCCTGCTGTAACCAAGCATCATGGCACTGTAATTTGTAATGTGGATAAGCCACCTGAAGACAATCAGTGGTTAATTATAGATGATGTCTGATCTCTCTCACCTTTTCTCTTTCTGCTTTTATTTTGGTTTCAGGAGTTTCCTCTGGGTCACCCAAAATGCCTTTAAAGTGTGTTGGCTAAGAGCTGACCCACCTGCCTGTTTGGGGCGTCCATCCTCTCGGATCCAGTCTGCTAATGGCATTTTGACCACATTGATGCCAAGTGACCAGCTGCTCATGATGAGTGATGAGAAGAACCTGGGCGTGTCCCAAAAATTGGTCTCACCTTCAAGGAGCACAAGTAGCTGCTCTTCCAAGCAGGGAAGTCGACAGGTAAAGTTTAACTAAAGTAAATTTTAAAAAGAAAGTTTCAGTCACTAAGAGGTTTGCATATTAACATGTACACACTTATGTAGAAAATCCTACTTCTCCCAGTTTAAGAGCATTTGCTTTGAGTCATATCTTAATTATATGAGAAAAGTCAATTCTAGATAATTTTAATAATTCAGCTTGAGTACCTTCCAGGTGGGAAAAACTATGTTTGCCTCTTTGTATTATTTTATTGACTCCTCACAACCACGCAGAGTTTTGTAGTGTGGCAGGATTAAGAATGTTAGTAAGAAAGTTTGCATCTAGACATACACAAAATCAGTACTACGAAAACCGTCCCTAATCACAACAATATCTCTGTTTTCCCCATGAGGAAGCTGACTCATCCTGACCAAGTTACTTCCCATGGACACACAGCCAGTAACAGGCCGAGCCAGAAACCAAAGCTCAGTCCATTTGGCTCCAGAGCCCACACTTTCCTACATGCCCAGCTAACCAAAACAAACATACAAAACACACTTTTCCGGTAATTATAATATTCTTTCCACCTCTTCCTGCCCCTCGCCAAACCTTTTATGACAACCTCTAACCACAGCTCGCTCTGCTAGTAGCTTCAACTGCTTCATTTCTCTAATGAGCTAGGGAACCTAATCAACAGGGAAATGGTCAGAGGGGATTAAGTACGAAGAAGAAAAAAGGGTAACAAAGAACTGAATAATTAACTCCTAAATAACTGTCAGGTAATTATATGTTGTTTCTTGGTTTCCTTTCTAATGAGTTTCTGTTGGCAGAATTTGCCAGTTTTTTAGATCAATGGCAGTAAGTGCACATTAATCATTATAATTCCTCCCCCTACAGTTAGGTAGGAGAGAGAGTGGGCTGTCAAAAAGCTGTGGAGTTACAACTGAAGTGGTCTCTGAGCCTTTTCACTACCAACCGGCTGTGCTGGCATTGCCTTTCCCCCATGGGAAGTGCTGGCTTAAGAATCTGCCTGGCTTTCTCTGCTCCAGATTTGGAAGCAACAATTAAGCATCCTCCCACCCCAAGCCCATTCACACACTTGCAACACATCATCACGGACCTCTCCATTTGACTGTTTCCTGGGACAGGAAGTGTCACCTCACAACACTACTTCATGTCATTAGAACCTAGAATTCTAGAAAATTCAGATTCTGCGATAGGCCTGACATTTGGGGAGGACTCTGTGATCTCCCATGGGGTTTAGGACGGAGAACTTTTTCAGCACTGTCCTCAATGCCTTCTGGGGCTTTTAAAAATGACTAAGATTAACATTGCCTGCATTATGATTCCCTAGGATTCTATTTTCATGAGAGTAGCTATATTCACCCTTTAGGTCAGCTTTCTCATATTGATTTTGATGTAGCATCTCCATGCAGGTATTTCTCTCCATGAGCCCGCCACCCAGCAGGAATTCTGGCTAGGATTAGAGTAGACCATGTGATTTCTTTTCCTCCCTTTGTACCTAGTTGCATCTATTTTTATACTTTCCATTGATAAAGGGAGAGGACAGGACTCATTCAAGTAGTAGGTACCTATAACACCACAGGAATTGGAGCAGTGCTGTGAAATTCTTGGATTAAATACTCCAGAAGCTTTTTTAGGTGTGCTGGTTCGACATTGATTGGTTTGGTTTTCAGAGGGTTGTTTGTTTGTTTGTTTGTTTCTTTAAGAGAATGACCAGTTTACATCATAAAGGGTGACAGGAGTATGCTTGATGCCTAAACTTTTTCCTGACTTTTAGTCGTTGCTCATTTGGTCATTTATTCAATTATCTAATAGTCGTCTTTTTTATTTAGGCTCTCCCACTTTAATATGCATATAATGCTGTCTAAATGTGAACACCAGTTTTCCTCTGTGGCAGAGAAGATGGAGAATTTAATACATTTATTACAGCTTCACACCCAATTGTAAAGCCATGTTTAATTTTCAGAGATCTGTTTTCTTATTCCATCCTTTTCCCATCCTTCTTTCAAAGAGAGATATTCTGTCACAGGATTGGCTCTGCTTTCCCATCCATGTTTTCCACCTTGATAGCCCATGTCTAGTATGGCACCAAAAACTGGCCCAAGGTTGTCTTCTGGTCTCTAAAGGTGCCTCATTGGTGCTGGAACCTTGGAGGTCTCACTCCACAGCTCTTAGGGAACACAGTCATAATTAGTGGTCTCTCGATTGCTAAATATAGTGTCCAGTGCTAAATATAAATATAGTGGGTTTCCAGTCCCTTCAGTGGAAAGTACAAGTTAAACATTTAAAATTTCAAGATTTATATAATTTAATTTGAGAAATATTAAGAAATAGCTGCTGAAGATAATGTGCAACAACCTACTTGTTTTTAAAGCCCAGTTTAATTATTGTCAATAACAAAGAATGTGTTCTGCAATAGATTATTTACTTCCTTTACTCTTTGCAGATCATAAAGCTATGTATTTTTATGTACATGTATTTTAAAGTCATTTTCAGCTTGCTGCATTCTTTTCATTTCATCTGTAGGAGATACATCTTCTAATCTGATTTTATTGGTTATCTTTTTAAACGCGAGTTTCCTCATGTGCTCTGGAATTATGGCGTTCAGCCTTATATTGAGTTTGCTTCTTATGCATTCTTTCTCTGCACTTACCCTGCCCTATCTGGGGACTTTGCCATTGCCTGCTTCCTATCTCTGAGGGCTCTGGTCCAGAGCCAAGTGTTATATTTACATCTAGGGGCTTCTATTCCATGGTGGTGTTAGAATATCTAAGATCCACCACTAGGCAAGCAGACAACCTGGCCCAGGTCTGGTTTGTGAGGCCAGGTCTGTTTCTTGCCACCTCCCTGGGTGAGCAGCTTTTGCAGTCCCCTCTCATTGTAGTGTGGAGGAGTCCCCTTCCACATTCTCTGACTTTCAACAGTGAGCCTGGCTTTGGTCCCCAGCCTTATCCTTAGGACATTTTAGCACCATTAGCCCACAGAAGTAGGTTCATAGACACATCTGTCTACAGTATGCTTTTCATTTTTCTTCTATTTCTGATCCATGGAGATATTTAATTTTGTTTTCTGTCACACACAAAAAATTCATATCTTTATAACTTATATTGTTCTGTTTGGAGTGTGGGTGGTGATGAGATAGGGAAGCTTAGGGTCACTAAATGCATGAACTTTTAACACCATCTTGGCTGAAAGATTTGGTCTTCATAAGTCACTTAAATTCTCATCCACCATTGCTAGATGAAGTTGAGAGTCTCTGTATTCCCACCACACTGACATTCAGTTCCTTTAATTTGTCCTTCTTCCTTGTCCTTGTTTCATGAACTGAACTTGAACTTGGCCTTCTTATTTCAGAGCCTACTCAGGTAAAATCTGAAGGAATTCTACATTTAGGTGTTGATACTCCACTGTCTAATATCTATGTTAAAACAACTTGCTTCCTTGAAGGAGGAGATGGTTGAGACCTGGATGTTAAGTGTGATCTGTGCTTTCACTTTTATATCTGAGCCTAAGACAAAATGTGCAACTTGGGGTCATGAAAAAATCAAGGATAAGGATTTCCTCACCTTTTAACTTAAATACTGGAGCATTTGAAATTTTAAAAATAGTATGTCCCACTTTGCCAGTTTTGAAACAACCTCCAAATAAATTCTTATCAAGATATTCCTCAATAAAATGCTAGCAAACTGAATCCAACAGCACATTAAAAGGATTATACACCATGACCAAATGGGATTTATTACAGGAAAGCAAGTGTTTCAACATAAGAATATTAATCAGTGTCAGACACCACGTTAATGGAATGAAGAAATAAAACCACATGATCATCATAATTGATGCAGCAAAGGCATTTGAAAAAAATCCAGCACCCTTTCTTGATAAAAAGATTCAGGAAACTAGGAATAGAAGGGAACTTCTTCCACAGGAAAAAGGCATATATGAAAAACCCACAGCTAGCATCATACTCAGTGGTGGAAGACTGAAAACTTTCCTCTAATATCAGGAATGAGATACGGATGCCCACTTTCACCACTGCTATTTAACATTGTCCTGGAAGTCCTAGACAGAGCAGTTAGGGGGGGAAAAGAGAAAGAAATAAAAGGCATCCGAATTGGAGATGAAGAAGTAAAACTATCCCTATTTGCAGATGGCATGATCCAATTTATAGGAAGTCCCAAAGAATTTACCAGAAAGCTACTAGAGCTAATAAATAAATTCTGCAAAGTGGCAGGGTACAAGATCAACACACGAAAATCAATGGTGTTTCTGTACACCAGCAATAAAAATCCAAAAATGAAATCAATAAAACAATTTCATTTACAGTAGTGACTAAGAGTATAAAACATATAGGAATAAATTTAACCATGGATGTAAAGGAATTATACATGGAAAACTGCAAATCATTGCTACAAGAAATTAAAGAAGACCTAAATAAATGGAAAGATAGCATGGAGCAGAAGACTTAATATCATTAAGAAGTTAATACTAAACCAAATTGATTTACAAGGTCAGTGTAATCCCAATCAAAATTTCAATACCCTTCATAGAAATGGGTAAGCCAATCATCAAGTTCATATGGAATGGCAGGGGGCCCTGAATAATCAAAGCCATTTTGAAAAATAAGAAAAATGTTGGAGGGCTCATTCTTCCCAATTCAAAAACTTACTACAAAACTGTAGTAATCAAAACAGTGTGGTACTGGCACAAAGACGGATGTATGGACCAATGGAATAGAATTGAAAGTTAAGAAATAAATCCATGTATCTATGGCCACTTTCTTTTGAACAAGGGTGTTAAGTTCACTCAATGGGGAAAAAACAGTTTCTTCAACAAATGGTGCTGGGAAAACTGGATGTCCACATGCAAAAGAATGAAATTGGATCCCTACCTCATACCACATGCAAAAATTAATTCAAAATGGATCAATTACCTAAATATAAGAGCTGAAATTGTAAAACTGGGGGGTGGATGTGGCTCAAATGGTTGGGCGTCCATCTCCCATATGGAGGGACCTGGGTTCGATCCCCGGGACCTCCCAGTAAAAGAAAAGAAAAATATAGAAGGCGCGCGGGCCACCAGGCCCTACGTGCAGGTATGCCAGGCCCCACCGAGCCACGCAGCAAGATGATGACGTAACAGGAGAGTGACACAAGGGAGAGCCAAAACGAGATGTACCGAAAAACCAGGAACTAAGGTGGCGCAGGCAGCAGGACACCTCTCTCCCACATCAGAGGTTTCCAGGATCGAATCCCGGTGAAGACAGGAGGAGAAGGATAAGAAAAGAGGGCAGGAAACAGACACAGAGAATTACCCAGCAAATAGACACAAAAACAGCAAAAACGGGGTGTGGGAGGGAGGGTTAAAAATGGATAAAAGTAAAATAAATAAAATTATAAAACTCCTAGAGAAAACATAGGGAAATATTTTCAGAACCTTGTATTAGGCAATGGATTCTTAGATTTTATACCAAAAGCATGAGCAATAAAAGAAAAAAGATAAATTGGAATTCATCAAAATAAAATCTTAGTTCATTAAAGAACATTATGAAGAAAATGAAAAGACAATCTACAGAGTGGGAGAAAATATTTGAAAATTATATATGTGATAAGGGTTTAATATTCAGAATATTAAAGAAATTCTGCAACTCAACAACAACAAAAAAAACCCCAATTTTAAAATGGGCAAAAAAGCTTGAATAGACATTTCTCCACAGAAGATGATTTACAGATGCCCAATGAGCACATGAAAAGTTGTTCAATATCATTAGCCATGAGGGAAATGCAAATCAAAACCACATAGAGATACCACTTCACACCCACTATCATGGTTAATACTTTTTAAAAATGGAAAACAGCAAGTGTTAACAAAGATGTGGAGAAATAGAAATCCCTTACATTGCTAGTGGGAATGTAAAATGGTGCAGCCACTTGGAAAAAAAATTGGCAGTTCCTTAAAAAGTTAATCATAGCATTATATGACTCTGCAATCCCATTTCCTCGGTATATACCCCAAAGAATTGAAAGCAGAGACTTGTATAGATATGTATACATCAATGTTCATAATGACATTATTCACAATCTCCAAAAGATAGAAACAGTCCATGTCCATTGACAGATGAATGGGATAAACAAAATATGCTATATACATACAATGGAATATTATTAGCCATAAAAAGGAATGAAGTTCTGATTATATGCTGCTACCTGGATGAACCTTGAAGACATCATGATGAATGAAGTAAGCCAGACACAAAAGGACAAATATTGTTTGGTTCCACTTATATGTGCAATATTAGAAAATGCAAATTCAAAGAGACAGAAAGTAGATAACAGGTTACCAGGGTCAGGGTTCAGGGGATGTTGGGGGAGGAATGGGGAGTTATTGCTTAATGTGTAGAGTTTCTGTTTGGAGTGACAGAAAGGTTTTGGTAATGGATGACGGTGATGATAGCACAACATTGTGAATGTAATTAATACCACTTAATTGAATAATTGAGAGTGGTTACTTTGGGAAATTTATATTGTATGTATAGTACCACAATAAAACTTTAAAAAAAAAAGCCTTATCAAGATAGTTTTGTTTGCATGATACATAGTGATTAGAATTTGAATTCTGGAATCTTGGTTCTATCCATTTATTCTTTCTGTGACCTTGAACTCCCCAAGCCTCAGTTTCCTCATCAGTAAAATTGGAATAATAATAATTCTTATATGATTAAAAGTAAACCACTTGTCTTAGTTTCCCTGCTGCTAAAACAAATACCATTGGCTTAAATTATAGGAATTTATTGGCTCACAGTTTTGACGCTAGAAGTCCAAAATGGAGGTGTTCTTAGCAAGGTTATGATTTCTCCCCAAAGACTGTGGCATTCTTGAGCTGGCTGCTGGTGATCCTTGGGTCTTTGGCTTTTTTATTACATGGTGATGTCTTTTCCTTCTTCTCCCAGATTCTCTTGACTTCTGGCTTTCAGTGTTCCCTCTGGCTCTGGCTCTGTGTCCTTCTCTATAGCACCACCAGAAATAGGATTAAGACCCATCCTGATTCAGTTGGCCACACCTTAATTAAAAATTACATCTTCACAAGGTCCTGTATGCAATGAGTTCACACCCACAGGAATGGTAACATGTAATTCAACCTACCACAGTTCTTAGTCTAGGGTCAGACTCATAGTAGGTGCTGAGGAAATAGTAACATTCATTTTTATCATTAGACTTAGCATTAATTTGAACATCATTCTTATTTGTGGATAGTGTAAATGCTTATAATAAATATATAAGCACTTTGAAGTAGACCGCTTTTCAGATATAGTACCTGGGTTGGTAATTTCATGTGTCAACTTGAGTAGGTTATGGTGCCCAGTTGTTTGGTCAAACACTGGCTTAGGTGTTGTTGTAGAAGTACTTCATAGATGAGATCAGCATCTCAGTTGGCTTTTTATAAAGGAGATAGTCTTCAATAATGTTGATATGCCTCACCCAATCAGTTGGAGGCTTTAAAGGCAAAAAACTCAAGGTTCCTGGAATCAAAAGAAATTCTGCCTCGAGACTACACCATCTCCTCCTCTCTGAACCTCCAACTTGCCAACTTCCCCTCAGAAGTTCTGACTGAAGACTTCAGCAACATCCTTCTTACTGGAATTTCCAGCATACTGAGCTGCCTTACAGAATTCAGACTTGCCAGCCCCCTTAATGGCTTGAGCAAATTCCTTAAAATTTAATAAATCTTTATGTATTTATTAAATTGTATATATATAATTTATATATAATTTAATATATATTAAATTTATATGTATGTGTGTGTATATATATATATCCTATTGATTCTGTTTCTCTGGAGAGCCCTGACTAATACAGTGCCTTTACTGTATAGGAAATGTTTTTCTTTGTAGGAAATTCCCAGCTAAAGGAATGTGGCCTTTAAAAGGTTGTTGGTGCCTTCTGACTGTCTTAATCACGCCCTATTATTTTTAAGTGTCTACATCAATCTTTGCATCAGTGTTCTCACCCCTCCCAGGCTTTGGCTCACCTATCCCTTTAGCACGGTTTACTGCCCTTCTGGCTTTCATGATTTTCTTCGCAAGAATCTTTATTTATTGCTTTTAAGCTTTTTAGATGACTTTTATAAAAGTAATATGTACTTATTATAGATAATTTACAAGGTGCATGCAATCTATATAAGTTGCAGTGCTTTAATTTACTTTTAAGTGGCTGCAGATAGGTCAGATACTGTGAAGCCTGGGACTGTTTCCTTGGCTGTGAAGCTCATCAGTGACATTGTCCAGTGGTTTCCTTCGAGCTGTAGGAGTGAATGGCTGATGAGAGACTGGTCGAGGTAGAATAGGAGCAGAGGAATAGGACACTCCAGTGGGTCGAAAGAGTGCACGGCTTTGAGGATATGGTCCTGTTTATACATCTTTCTATCTAACACAGGGCTTTGTACATGACAGATACAAATTATTGGGCTGAATCAAATGGATGCCAGCAGCAAATTAAATTTCCTTCTATCAGGACAGGTTAGAATTTGAAGCCTGGGGGATAATGAGCCCACAAACTCCTAAGCCCTCCCACCCCAGCAACATATTGGGAAGCTCAAGGAAAAAAAATGAGCAAAGACGTCTCCATTGAGTATATTATGGCAAAGAGTGAAATCCAGAGGCTTGTGGTCTGAGGGTGAATTACTCTATTGGAGAGTATGGAGCAGAAGTGTGGTTCGTCTTTGGTGAGCACCAACTTGTATTTAAACTGGCTCTTTCTTTCGCCAGCTGGGTGACTTGGCCATATATCTAACCCCTCTGAGTCTGAGTTTTTTAGCTGTGAGATTTGGATAATTATGGCTGCCTTGGAGGACTGATATAATAAATATGAAATACCTAGCTTGGCACTTGGTAGACGTTTATAATGTGAGAGTTAAATTAATGAATAAATAAGCATGCGATTCCTAGGTAAAAAGATTGCTATTCACAAAACTCTATAGATACATGAAGTGGGTTAAGGGATAGAGTCTAAGCAGGAGAGAGAATTGCTATTTAAAAACTTGTAAAATATGAGTAATATGAGTAACTACAGTTTCCCCTCGTCTTTTCTCCACTGCCCCCTTCCATTTCCTTCCTAGAATCTCAAAGAAATACATTTTGGAAGCCAGATTGAGCTAGATAAAGATGAATGAATGTTTTGTCTTTATTGAAAATGTTCTCTATGCCCAAAGTTTTATTTCTTCAACCAATATCTATTGAGGACCTGTTATTAAAAGGCCCTGAAAAGGGAGATGTGAAGTTACAAAGGACAGGACAGCTGAACAGACCATTCCAAATAAGAAATTGGCACTTGATTGGGAAGGCTGTGGCTTGTAAGGAGAGCACACCTCCATTCTTTTTTTAAATGTGTTGCTAGCATTTGGTACCTAAGTCAGAAAGTGAATCCTGCTACAATAACTGACAAGTGCTTCACTCATGCTTACAGGGGATTTGATATGGATAGTTCTCTTGCTAGGTAAGTCTCTATACAGTTCTGCAATTCACTCTTGTCACCGCCTCTGTCTTACGCTAAACTAAGGTGGCGTTTGTGCTCTCCCGGAGTCACCTGATGAGAGTTTGTTTACCCAGACTATTGCCTTATGCTGCATCCCAGGGAGTCCAGGCTGGCTGGGCTCCCCGCCAGAACCCATAAAGCATGTGAGTTGAATGCAGGAGAATTTGCCAGGGAATAAAAAGTGAATGAGAGCACTAACGTTCAGGTGTTCATAATTTCAGCTGTTGTAGTATTAAAAATGATTAATCCCATTTATTTCTTTTAAGTCAGCATATGTTTAGAGACACTGAAATTTACCAGCTATCCTTTGTAAGGATGAGCTGAATAAACACCACAAGAATGACCAGTCGAAGACTAGGGACCTTGAGGATGTC
>JAQZBX010100021.1:0-11411 GCA_029593785.1 Cabassous unicinctus
AGGAGGCACTGGGAACCAAACCCGGGACTTCCCATGTGGTAGGCAGGAGCCCAATCGCTTGAGCCACATCCGCTTCCCATCACTTTTTTTTTTTTTTTAAAGATTTATTTATTTTATTTTATTTATCCCCCCCTTGCTGCTTGTGCTGCTGTGTCCATTCGCTGTGTGTCTTCTCTGTGTCTGCTTATCTCCCCCTTGCTGTGAGGTCTTGCCGCATCAGCCCACGGCGCCGCGTGAGCCGGCCTGCCCTCACAAGGAGGCGCCGGGAAGCGAACCCGGGGCCTCTCATATGGTAAACGGGGGCTCTATCCACTGAGCCACACCCGCTTCCCCCATCACTTTTGATAATTCCTCGCGTTGTAAGATCCGTGCACTTTTTTGTACATATGTTATGTTTCAATTAAGAAATAAACTAGAGGTCAGTACAAGGTTCTTGAAATTCAGTGCATTTCACATTTAAGCAATTCAAATTTCTTGTTTTTCTTGAAAAATTGGAAGATCAGAGACTATGGTCTGCATTCCCTTAGAGCAGCCATCCAGCCGAAATTCCTCAAAGTGCCTGCGTGTGGGTGGTACCTGTCTAACCCCATTACACATTTACCTCCTTTGCTGATGTCCTCTCATTCTCTTTAGAAGGGATGGAGTTGTGTGTGTGTGTGTGTGTGGGTGGGAGGGTAGGGCAGATGCCTGCTTTAGACAAAATGGATCCTTTTGACAAATGGATCTGAAGTCCTGGGGGCTTACTTGTTTAAGTCACTCCAGGTGAGTTCTGCTTGAACTGGAGAAAATTGGAGTTAAGTTTGTGCATGAATCCATAGCAGTTAAGGATGATGAGACATTATTTGTAGTTGTTCAGTTCTATAAATAATTTCCTCCTTTTGTATTCTATTTTCAAGTAACTTTTCATAGTACTAGTTAATACTTGTTTAAAAATGCTTATATGATTGGGAATTATTTTTCTTAGTTAATGGGTTGGGAAAGGCTAAGCTAACTTTTCGTCTGGAAAACTTACAGCCAAGTGGCTTCCTCTTAACAGCTCACACCACTGCAGACCACGTACCTCAGGGAAATAATCTTCCTAATGCCATCCTTACAAATGCAAGCCCAAAGAGAGGCTGTAAACATCACCCTCTTTTCTGTCTGAATGTGCTGTTCTCTGCCACCACCTTGCAGGATGCAGGGAGGTTTTTTTCTTTAAGACTACTGACTCACCAGCAAAAAAAAGAAAATTTCAAAGACCGCCTCTAAAAAGGCCGCTTTATTTGTATACCCCCTCATCACATAAATACATAGTATCGCCTCAGTTATGGTTTCATGATCCTAACAGCCAATTCACCACGGGGAAGGTTAAAAGAAAAATGTGTATGTGTTTTTCCACTCATTAATCTTTTTGAAAATTTTATACACGTGTGTGTGCTCACACACAGCCATGTAAATAGCTTTAAGAGTCTGTGCCTTCCCAGCTGATATGATCACCAAAAAGACTTAAGATACGGGTAGTTTGCTAGCCGGGTTCATTGTCCACACCTATGGGATACCATCCATGGGTGGGATCCAAGGAGCTTGGGTCCAAGACTGTGCCGAGGCTCGTGATGCTTCCAGGCTGTTGGGGACAGGTCTCACCACCAATTTCAGTCCAGGGAGCTTACTGTGCAAAGGTGTCCAGGGACCACGCAGGTTCTCCACAGCCAGGGGGACATGGTGAGATGGGCCCAGGGCTCGGAGTCAGCGGGTGGACACACGTGCTGGATGGACACACCTGTGCTCTTGTTCATCCTCACAACCACTCAGTGGGATGGGTACCCTGCCATTATCATCTCCATTTTACAATGGGAAACAGGCTCAGAAAGGTCACGGAGCAGGGCCATTGAGGTTGCAGGTGGTGGTAGAGCCAGCATTCCAGCCTGGTCTCCAACCGGCAGCCCTTGCTCCTCCTGCCGCTTGACCGCCATAAGCGCGTTTCCCTCTGTAAATGGGATGCTGCCTCCATCGCTGGGCGCTGCCCATGGGCAGACCCTGGAGGAAGCCCTGTTAAATTCATCGTCTCATTTGACGAAGAAAAATTGGGGGAAGGTGAAATTCACAGAGCATAAAAATTAACTTTTTTTTTTTAACCACACCATTATTTATTTAATCTTAAATTTTTAAATAATTTCAAACCTATAGAAAAGCTGCAAGATGAGTACAGAGAACTCTCATGTAACTAGATTCACTTTTTTTTTCTTAACATTTTGCCAGGTTTACTTTGTCATTTTCTATCTCTGTATATATTTATTTTCTTAAACTTGCTGTCGGGTAGTATATGCTGTACAGTGTGAATCAGGCTTTTTAAAATAGACTGTGTTGTTGCCTCAAAGAATATTAAAAAAGAAAAAAAAAAGACCAGAGAGTTTGGAAAAGAAGCTGTTTTGATTTCTTAATCTCTCATTTTTTTAATTCAAGGTCAGGGGTCACCAAACTAAATGAAGTTCAAGGGAAATCTGGCCTGCTATCTGTTTTTGTGGGGCTGGGAAGCTAAGGATGGAAAATTAACCGTTTTAAAGGGAACAGTTCAGTGACATTTACTGCATCCACAACGTGTGCAGTCGCCACCTCTGTCTAGTTCCAAAACTTTTCCCTCAATCAGAAATAAAACCCTGAGCACAGGAAGCAGTTTCTCCCCAGTCCTCCCTCCCCCCACCTCCTGTAATCCTCGCAACCTTCTTATCAGGTGAGGAATTTCCTCAGTGCCAAACTCGGCTGAGCTGAGTAACAGAACTGGAGCTTGACCCAAGCTTGTGCTTTCAGCCACTGCAGCACAGGGTTTGTTGTGAGATTCACGACTATGCTTCCAGGCGTGAAAGGGCTCTGCAGAGAAAAAAGCGAACGGTCACAGTAGACCTGGGGGTTCAGGAAGCTTTGCGCAGCAGGTAGCATTGACATGCCTTACTTTTCAAATTTCCTCAACATTTCAGGTTGCAGGATGGGTGGGGACAGTTGTAGACTCAAAGTGAGTTCTTTCTGTTCACTTTTCTTGGCTGGGTTTTCCCGGGAATTTGTTGCATATTTATTTATTTGGAGTTATTTGCTTTCAGAATTGCAATGAGGGGCAATCTGCAGTCTGGCTGCAGAAAGTAATTTGGCAATTTATTCTCAGAGCTGCCCTTTTTCCAGCAGCTTGTTTCAAACTCAACCTCTGGCACAAAGACATCCATCATTTTAATTGCATGTTACTGTTCAGGCAGGCACAGATTTGTTTCCTTTTCTTTTTCCTTTCTCCCATGTTTTTTTTTCCTGGTCCCCCATTAAAAGAACAAACGCCAAAACTATTTCCCCAAACCAAGCACTTTTTACAGTCAAAGAGTTTTTTTTTTTTTTAATTTTTATTTTAGTACCATATATACAACCTAAAATTTCCTCTTATAACCACATTGAAGGACATAATTCAGTGCTGTTAATTACACTCATAATGTTCATCTATTTCCGAAACTTTTCCATCATCCCAAACAGAAATTCTGTGCATTTTAAGCCTTAACTCTCTATTCCCTATCCCCACCCCATCCCCCTAGTAACCCGTATTTTAGATTCTGACTCTCTTGAGTTTGCTTATTCTGATTATTTCATATCAGTGAGATCATACAATATTTGTCTTTTTGTGTCTGGCTTAACAACATGATCTTTTCAAAGCTCATTCTTGTCTCATGTATCAGACCTTCATTCTTTTTTTCGCGGCTGGCTAATATTCCATTGTGTGTATATACCACATTTTGTTTACCCATTCATCGGTTGATGGACACTTAAGTTTTTAAAACACTGAGATTTCTGGTTTTTCAGTGTTGCATGCTTGGTTCTTCACCATTCAGTAGTGGAAAAGCTCTGCCTGCCTTTTCCTTTCCCCTTCAGGCAGCATAATGCAGCCGTCTCAAGACAGACCTGAGAAAGGAAATGGCCTTGGTCTCAGGGTCCGAAGCTTGTGTTGTAGTCCTGGCTTTGCAGTGGCTGCCTGGCAATGTGACCTCCTCTGGCCTCATTTTATCCCATCTGTAAAATGAGGGACTTAAGCACACTGACTTATGGAACATTCCTGTGATGTTTGTTGGTAACTTGGACGCCTAATAGGGCGCCGTCCTGAGCGCTGGTCCTTGTGGCTGCCCCGCGGCATCCCGCTGAAGAACTTGTCCTGTAGATTCTGCTGGTTCTCAGATTATAGCTTTTTAGTTCAAGGTTAAAAATCAGTTCTGTTCCCCTCAGAAACGGTCTAAGGATAAAGCATTGTTTCCATGAAATTAGAGTAAAGTGTTCATGTTGGTGCCGAAAGCTAAAACTTTAACTTTCATTGCTGCATATATTTTTAGTTTCATGCTGTGAAAGTATATTGTTTGTGTCTGTGAAATTAGACACAAAGGATAGTCGCGCAGCCCCCTTTATGGGCTGCAATGAGGGGAAGGGAGTGGGGATGAAATGGGACCTGTGCCGAGCTGCATCCTGACGGATGCATTTTGTGTTACTGACGTAGAATAAATGGCTAGGGGTAATTTTCCCCTGCTGTGTCGTATAGACTTCCATCTTCACCACAGTGGACCTATGTCTCCTCTTTTAACCAGTGGCTTGGATCCTTGAAGGCAGGGCCCAGGCCAGATGTGCCTATAGCGTCCTCTGACCAGCTCCTTTGCATTTCATTTTAAGCTTTTATAGATCTCTTCGAATATACAAAGTAGAGAGAGCAGTGTGATGGGACTCTCAAGTACACAATACCCACTTATTTATTTTTCTGGAGTATTTTATTTTTTGATTTATTTTATTTATTAAATTAAATTAAATTAATTTTTTGAGGTACCGGGGCCTGGGATTGAACCCAACACCTGGTATGTGGGAAACCTGTGCTCAATCACTGAGCCACATCAGCTTCCCTTTCTGGAATATTTTAAAGCAAATCCCAGACAACTTATAATTTAACCATAAATACATAAGTGGGTATCTTTAACAGATATATATACATGCACACACCACAATACCATTATCAAACTCAGCAAAATGAACAATTCCTCAATGTCATCTAATATAATCTAATACCAACTCCTTGTTCAGTGTTCCCTAGTTATATCAAAACCCTTTTTACAGTCGATTTGTTCAGATCAGGGGCCAAACAGGCCACACATTGCATTTGGTAGCTGTGTCTCTTAAAGTATCTCTTATTCCATAGCAGTGCTGTTTCCCCTTTTAAATGCCAGCTATAGAGGTTTTAATTTGTAGTTGGTGAATGGAGAGTAAGGCAGCCTCAGATATTCTAACCCTTGATCTTAATATTCTTTCCCTAAGCAGAGGTAGTGGCCTTCAAAGAGCAGTTTATTCGTTTGTTTATATATTTTTTAAGGATTCATTTATTTATTATTTTACCTCCTTGTCTCCAAGCAGTGTGGGATTTCCTAAGAAACATGTTTTTTCATAATGAAAAACTTTATACATGTTTTATATAAACACACATGCACCCCTCCACACATGATATATCTGTGTAGGTATGGTTTTTATTCTGGTTACCCATTGTTGCATAACAGACTCTCCCAGTACTTAAGTCTTAACATCAACCATTTATTATAATTCACAGATTCTGATGATCAAGAATTAGGGCAGGGCTCAACCGGGAGATTCTTCTGCTCCTCATGTCATCAACCGAGGTCACTCATAAGTATTTGGTTGGAAGGTGGGCTGGCTGGAGGATCAGTGGTGACCGGCAGGCTCAGCTCAGCTGGGACAGTTGACAGGAACATCTACTTGTGGCCTCTTCAGCCTGGTGGTCTCAGCTCGACTTTTTTTATGGTGGCTGGCTCTTCCTCCCAAGCAAGCATTCCAAGAGAACTGTGGCCTCAGGAGCCTCGGAAATCACAAAACATCACTAATGCCATATTCTATTTGATTAAGGCAGTAATAAGCCTTTCCAGACTGAAGGGAAAAGAACATAAGCCCCCTTTTCTCTGTAAGAAGGTCAGAGAATTATAGCTATGCTTGTAAGGGCCACAATTTAAAAGTCTAACAATTAAAATAGCACCTTGGTACTTGTCCCTGGTGTCTTTTAAGTCTCTATGTACCTGCTTTTCTTTTGTTACAAGATGGAGGCCACTGAGGCAGAAGGCACCTGCCTTAGAGGTTACAGGGCAGTCTCCTGCCCCTGCTCTCATTCACCAGGGACTTGAGTAGACTCAATTGGGCACAGAGCCCTGTGACAGGATGCATGGCTCACCTGTCTAATAATAAAAGCAAGATGGAGAGGCTCCCATGCCAGAACTCTTAAGGGGAACTCATCCAGTAGCCCTTTGTGTTAGGGAGATTGTCTGATACTTTGTTAACATCCCTGTCAGTAGGGACAGTGTATTGGACAGTGCCCAATAGTGTCACCAAAAACTGAAAGAGTATTCAACACAGGCTGTTTTGATGTTTCTCCTTGACTGGCATGATGTTCAAGAGCAGCCAGGCTCAAGTAGCTTCAGGTGTCCTGACTTCATTCAGAATTTTGAGGAATAAATGGGAAACCATCCCTTAAACTAACTCTCGAATCTCTTGTGTCAAGTATGCTTGGAAAGAGCTGTAGGTAGGCAGAAATTGTGGTCCCCAGCAGATGCTAGATAGTCCATGTCGACTGAAAAAAGGTTCATAGGATCATGGCCAGCAGGACTCTTTAATCCTCACAGCAGGCCTGGGCAGGAGGGTCTGTTGATGGAGTAAATGAGAGCTTTGAATTCTGCTGAGCTATAGTAGAGTTTGGCCTGAAGATGGTTTCTCAGCCTGGAAGAGAGGCTGAGCAATAGTAAATCAGTAATGCCATACAAAGTCTCAGTGTTTTAAATTTATCTCTCCATCCCAGTGTGACTGTGTTCTGTGGTGAAACCGTTAAACCTGAAAGCTCCCTGTCCAGCCCTCTCACAGCACACGGAGAGTCCCTGGCCCCTGGCTTAAGGAGAACACTGTTTGTTGGAGAAACTCATCAGTAATGCCTCCTTTCACTGACTAGCATTCCTACATGACAGTGACTTCTACGATTCTTACTTCCTTGTTGATCAAAATTAAAGACAGTTGTTTTTGTTGCTTCCTCTGATTTCTAAGAGATTGCTAGCCAGGCAAGTCAGGAAATTAAAAAGATGTGCTCTGCATTTACCAGAATTGAATTTCCAGGAACTGCCCAGACTGTTATGTTCTCCCCACACTCCAGTGTCTTGGCTTTGGTGTTAGTTTGTGAGCAGAGGATCTGTTTTCCACTCTGTTGCAACTTTCCTGCCCTCCAAACAAAATGGGAATCCTCCTCCCCACCATGAGATCTCTGTTGGACGGTGTGGTCTTGTATCCCAGCTGCAGCCAAGACTGCGTGAAGTAGGCTCTTAGTATTTGTGCATTGAATTGGTATTCAGAAAATATTTCTTGTTTGTAAGGCGTGTTGTATATGCTAGACGCCAAAGAGGTGAATGAGATGACTAGAAGCAGTGGGATAGGATAGAAAGAACTTTGTCCTAAGAACATTTATGAACAGCATGAACTTGATCTAGGCCTCAATTTCCTTCTCTGCAAAGCAGGGTTACAGAACCTTTGTTAACATTGAACCACTCTTCAACTGGGAGGTGGAGTTTATAAGTGTTTGTTTGTGGTGACTTGGAAGTGTTGGCCATGGGGCCAGAGACCCCTGGGTGACTTGGGCGATGGGTATGGGTTATACTAGAGTGGTAGTTAGGTACAAAGACTCATAGAAAACTGGCAAGTTATCCAGGAATGGTGGAGCTGGTAGCTAACCATGAAATGAGCACTTCCTAGAAACTGCTGAAACAGGCCTAGAAGCAGATCCCTTCATGGGAAGTCAGCTGGTGGTCAGAGGTGGAGCTCTGGCACAGCTGACGCGGGTTTTCAACAACTTGGAAAGGAAGGAACTGATCTCTAGAGATCTGTATGGGTTTACTCAAATCCCCAAACCAGATTAGCTTCAGTTTTTTCTTTAAATGGAATTACTAGACTGCTGTAGATCTTGGGCCTCCCGTACCTCAATTTTTATTAGGCATTTGGCAAAAAGAACATCATGCTGTTCCTACGGACAAGTGGGAGAGATACGGTTTGGGTGAAAGTAATAAGAATTCTTTTGTGTAGGGCACCAGTCTATAGTGCATACCCATTTGCTTTCTTGCTTTTTTAATTATAATGACTTAACAAGATGAGATGAGATAAAGAAGCTGAGGTTGGGGCGGGGGACACTAGGTAACTTGCTTAAGGTCATATTGCTAGAATAGTGACAGAGCTGGGTTTCCAACCCCATGTTTCTGTCTCTTAAAAGTCCACCGCCCTGTGTGGTTCAACTGTGAGCTTCATACCTGGAGTTGAGGCCACCATTGGGCAGTGACATTAATGAGCTATCATTAATATCACTAAATATTACTAAAGAAAGATATCACCATCACCCCCACGGGCCTGCTTCTCACATTTCCCACATGGTTTGAAACTGGGTCAATAATTGATAAACAGTTATTGATTAAAACAGACGGGAACTCAAAATGCTCTGATTTGGATGGAATCACAGGCCAATTTAAATAAGATGATGTTTAACTGGAACAAATGCAAAAGCTGTGCTCAGACTTAGAAACCATCACCATAAGTACTTTGCTTGTTTTAGCTCATGAATAGAAATCCAGAACGTGATAGCATTTTGTGTGTAGAAGGCGTGACATTTTTGTTAGCCATAAAGATAGGCCACTATATTAATCAGGGACCTCCAGAAAAACAGAACCTACATGGTGTGTGTGTGTGTAAATAGATTCTGTGTGTATGTGTAAAGAGATTCATTATAAGGAATTGGCTTATGCAATTGTGGGAGCTGGCAAGTCCACATTCAGAGGGCAGGCTGGAGGCTAGAAATTCCAGTGAGAGTGGTGTTGAATTCTTGAGTCCTAATTACTTGGGCTGGAAACTCAGGTCAGAGTGGACGGTGTAGTCTTGGGTGGAATTCCTTCTGATCTCTGGAACCCTCAGTCCTTGCCATTAAGACTTTCCACTGATTGGATGGGGCCCACCCACATCATGGAGGGTCATCTCCTTAACTTAAGTCAAGTGATTGTGGATGCTAATCCTATCTACAAAATACCTTCACCATAGCAACCAGGCCAGTGTTTGACCAAACAACCATAACCTAGCCAAATTGACAAATAAAATTAACCATTGCAGCCACCCTGTGGTATGATTTCCCAGACACTAGCATCACAGTTTGCTTTAGAACAGATGTGGGGTCCAGAAGGGGTGGCTGAAGTACTAAGGTTCTGTGTCCAGGTCCCAACCAACTACGAAGAATTCTCGGCAGAGTTGGACCGGGAAGATCAGATCTCTGAAAAGCAGGTTGTTTGAAGACTGTTGTGGAACCAGGGATTCTCTTCATACACATCAGCTTTTGTGTTTTTTGAGACCCAGAATGTCAGGCGGCGGAGAAGCAAAGAGGAATGTGGACGTGATCCCACCAACAAGAAGTTGAGTGAAGGTTGCTGGCCGTGGAGATTGCTTTGCTGTAGGTGGCAATAGGAAGGGAAGCGGGGCACCGGCATCTTAGGCAGATTAATCCACACGAGCAACGCTGTGGAGGCAAGGCCTGCTGTGTGTACTGCAAACTCTGGAACCAGCACACGGCATGTTCTGCAACTTGATGGAGCTCAGGGTATATATTTAAGGCCCTGGGGAGAGAGAAAACTTCAGTATTGGGTTGGGCAGTGTTGACTGTGTAGCGTCCCATGACACCAAGCTGAGGAGCCTGCGTGTCATTCCCTGATGAAAGATTTTTGACCAGAGAAGTGACTGAGGTAAGGGCTGTGTTGTGAGAACACCATTCTGGCAACACGGGCAGGGAGATGCTGGAGGCAGAGGGACCAATCAGGGATATTGCTATGGTCCCGGTGCGAAGTGATGTGGCCTGAGCCCTGATGGAGATGGAAGGGGGGCCCTTTCTGACGATGGGTGCTGGAGGGTAATTGCACCTGATGGACGCAGAGTAGGTGGGCAGAGGAGGGCCTCAGGTGCCTGTGAGGAGATGGCTCCTGAGATCACTTCCAGTGCTTCGGTGCTGTGCTTTTCCATTTTAGTTCACAACTAGGATGTCTGTGCTCGGGTGGCACCCTCACTCAACAGCTTCTTTCCCCCTTTCAAACCTCCTTGCAAGGCCTGCCACATCTTCGGCTGTTGAGACAAATGAGATCTGGATGTGTTGGCCTTTATCTAGGCCCAGAGTTGTCCTGTTACATTGCACTTGGGTCCAGTTGCAGTAAGACATTGCCAGTAAGCATCTTATCTAAGAGAGTCAGGATAATTAATTTATTTGGGGGACAGTTAAGACATAAGCTGTCCATCAGTCTCCCTTATCAGGACCAAGGCTAGGAACCAGTAAGAAAGCAAAAAAGGAATTTCTGACTGGCTGGCAAAGATATCACGTCTATACCTTTCCCTGCTGGCCGCCTGCCCAAGTCTTCAGTTGGCATCTCTACTCTTATTTCACCCAGGATTTTAATGAGCTTGGTTATTTTTAGCTCATGTCAGATCAGGGGTAAAGAAAGGAGCTGCTACAGAGAGAAATAATTGATTCAAAACCACTAGTTGTTGGTCCTTGTGAAAAGTGATGCACTGAGAATGGGAGGCAGAAGAACTAGGAAATGTGGGTAAAGCCCTCTAGGGCCTGCTGTGTGTGCACGTTTCGAAGTAGAAGGAGTTGGATTCCAGAACGGTGATCCTGACATAGTAAGAAAAATCTAGATATTGACATTCAGTACTTGCCACTTAAGAAGGGAGGGAGGTACGTAATATTGCTACATCTGATTTTGGATCTCAAGCTGTTTTAGAACCGTTTGCTCTTGATCAATAAATAAAAGTATCAGTAAATAATTGTCAAATGAGTGAGTGAATGAATGAATGAATGACTACATCACAGAGGGAAAACCTAGTTAACAATAAGGCACATTAACTCATCTTCTGCTGTAACTGCTAGCCAGCACTTCACATAGTAGAACAAGATTGTACTTAGGTAAGTGGCCTTGGGAGTGCAGTAGGATCCCCTAGGCACTTGTTCATGTAATCCTTAATTTGAAAAGATGTTAATGAGTGTATCTTCGGTTTTAAGCCTGCCACCCATTTAGTATTACTAGTCTGTTTGTGCGTTAGCCAGCCCATCCGGAAGATCCATGCAACAAACAAACATTTATGGAACGCCTGCTGCCTGCCAGCCAGGCACTGTGCTTTGGGGATGGAGGGAACGGAGGGGAGTCCTGAGGTGAACACAGCTGGTTCCTGCCCTCAGGGAGCACTCAGCCTGGAGTGGGAGAAAGGCAGAGTCACAGGCATCTGCAGTGCAGTGTGATGAGCGTGTCTGTAATGAAGGCCTCTGCCTGCTTGTGGGGAAGGAGCATTTACTTCCGGGGGGGGGGGGGGGG
>JAQZBX010100022.1:0-11410 GCA_029593785.1 Cabassous unicinctus
TTCACAAATGCCAACCTGTACTCTGTCCATGATTAAATAGTACAATGAGATGCAAAAAGATGAGTGAAGGCAATTTGCAATGGGCATGGGTAAAAAAGCTAAATGAAAAATTTCAGGCGTTTAGAAAATTTTACATGTTTAAATGAGAGATGCACATTTTGCATTAATTACTACCCCTGCCCAAATTATCAGAAAAATGTTGTCAGAGGTCACCATAATACTAGAGATCAACCCAGTTCTGAATGAGAGAATCCTCATTTGTAGCATTTGCTGACCATAGTGCAAAAACTCCCACCATGGCTAATTTCAAACTACCAACATGACATCAGTCTCCTCACAAAATCCCTGATCAGCTCCAGCAAACCATTGCCCAAGGGCATCCAAGGTTGACTGAACAGGAATCACTCTCTTTTTAAGTGGAGAGTAACAACAATTTATTAGATTTTGTTAATCTAGGACAAAAGAAAGGGGATAAAAATCCTCTGTTGAAATTAGAAAAAATGTGCAGAAGGTTGAGGCAAAAGATGCAACTCCACACCAATTCCTAATATGTTTTCTACTAGTTATTGAGCTGTAGAAGATCCTACTCTCTGCTATATAAACAACTTCTATGCATCTGGAGTAGTAGAGGACAATTGTTTACAGGTCCCCCTTTACCAGTCCCTAGAATAATTTGTCTTTTGTTCACTTTCCTTAGGTAAACTGTTATTTTATGTTAACTTTTAAGTGAACCATTATTGTGAGAAAAACACTGAAGTAATTAGAGATAAATGAATAATGGACTCAGATCTCAATTTGTATTAAAGCAAAGGTAGCTAATAATTTAATTTCTAGGCACACAACATACAGTTCCCCATTTCTCCTCTCTAGTAAACTTACTTATTTCATACTGTTTCTCTGTACAAATGCTACAAATAATTTTCAGAAAGAGGTATCATATGAAAGTAAAAGAAATCATTTCTCATGTCCTTAATTCTGTAACAATCACAATTTCAAATAAGCAGAAATGTGAGTTTTGCTGGTGCTAACATTTAAGATAACCAATTATTTTATATATATATATCCTTTTTTTGCAATTTTTCTTTATTTTTAAGTAGATTTAGGTTATCTAAATGCTACATCAAAAATATAGGGGACAAAAAAACAAAAAGAAAACAAAAGAAGAAAAAAATATGGGGGACAGCACATGAACATCCGACAGACTTAAGTCTCTGGACATATATTTAATGGGTACAGTGCAGCAGTGGAATTGCTGGAAAATATGGCAGTTCTATATTTAGTTTCTTGAAGAACTGCCAAACCATACTCCACAATGGCTGCACCATTCTACATTGAGAGTTTGGATATAGATCCTCACATATTACATCAAGTGATATTTGACAAGGCCACTAAGCACACCCAACTAAGACAGAACGACCTCTTCAAAAAATGCTGCTGAGAGAACTGGATATCCATACCCAAAAGAATGAGAGAGGAGTACCATCTCACGCCCTATACAAAAATTAACTCAATATGGATCAAAGACCTAAATATAAGAGCCAAGGCCATAAAACTCCTAGAAGATAATGTAGGGAAGCATCTATGAGATCTTGTAGTAGCAAATGTGGAGTAAACTCCACACCCAAAGCATGAGCAAACAAAAGAAAAAATGGATAAATGCAACCTCCTCAACATTAAAAACTTTGCACTTCAAAGGAGTTTGTCAAAAAGTGAAAAGGCAGTCTACTCTATGGGAGAAAATATTTGGTAACCATCTATCCAATAAGGACCTAATATCCAGCATATATAAAGAAATCCTACATCACAAAAATAAAAAGACAGCCCATTTAAAAAATGGTCAAGAGCCTTGAATAGAAAATTTTCCAAAGAGGAAATACAAATGACTAAAAAGCACATGAAAAGATTGTTCAACATCACTAGCTATTAGGGAAATGCAAATCAAAACTACAATGAGATATCATTTTACACCTATTAGACTGGCAGCTATTTAAAAAAAAACACAGAGAACTATAAGTGTTGGAGAGGATGTGGAGGAATGGGAGCCCTCATCCACTGTTGGTGGGAATGAAGAATGGTGCAGCTATTGTAGAGTATAGTTCGCTGGTTCCTCAGGAAGCTAGCTATAGAACTGCCATATGAACCACAATCCCACTGCTGGGCATATACCCAGAAGAATTGAAGGCAGGGACATGAACAGATATATGCACACTGATGTTCATAGCGGCATTATTCAATATTGCCAAAAGTTGGAAGCATCCCAAGTGTCTATTAACAGATAAATGGATAAGCAAATTGTAGTAAATACATACAATGGAATATTACTCAGCTGTAAGAAGGAATGGAGTATTGACACACACGACAACACGGATGAATCTTGAAGACCTTATGTTGAGTGAAGCAAGCCAGTCACTGAAGGACAAATATAACTTAAGCGAATTGAGCAGACTCACAGATCTAGAGTCTGAAGATAGTTTATCAGGAGACCAAAAGGAATAGAGTGCGGTGAGCCAATGCTCGCTATAGGCAAAACCTATGATAAGGTGGAAGGGTGGTGGTTTGGCAGTGGATGAGGGTGATAGTAGTGCAGGGATATGAGAGGAGTCAATGGTGCTGGAATATGAGGGCAAGCAGGGTGGGGGGAGTTGTGATTGACTATCTATGAAACTGGGGAGAGGACTGGAGGAAGGAACAGGTGAATTCTGGGGCTTTTTAGGTCTGTGGTTTAAACTACTATGGTGGGAATGCTTTTTTGGCAAATATGGCAGGCAAGGGTCACTGGTGCAGGGCGTTGGTGGTGGGGGGATATGTAGGAAAGGGTGCACCTGGAGTATGCTTTTACAGAATAAGTATGTGTTCATCTTGGCATAGGGTGTTATCTCAGTGGATGGAAATCCTACAATAAACAAGATATATTAAACTCCCATCCTGGAGAGTCCTGCTACATTCTCAAAAGAGGTGCAAGAACATCTTCAGTACATAGACAGTGCCTAATAAAAGAAAAAAGATCAGTATGTCAAGCTCTCAATATTAATGCATGTAACTATAAACCTTATTGTTCAAAAATTGAAACTCAGTGTTAGCCATAGGTTCCGAGGGAAGCATGAGGGAGGAATGGGTGGAACATGGGACATCTTTGGGGCATTGGACTTTTTTTTCATGATCTTGCAATGACAGATACAGGCCATTATACATTATGTCAGAATCTATAAAAGAATATGGTGCAAAAGGTAAACCATAATGTAAACCATTGACAATGGATAGTAACTGCTTTGATATTTGTTCAATTGTTACCAATGTACCATACACATGTAGGATATTATTGGGGGGCAGGAGGATGGGAGGAGGGAATGGGGTGGATGGGAATCCCTGTATTTTCTATATGACTTTTCTGTAACCTAAAATTTTTGGAAAATAAAATGAAAAAAAAGACATTGGGGGAACACACAGAAGAAATTGCCAATATACATGAAAGATAAGAGATCTTACGGAGATGAAAAACACAATGCCAAAAAATTTATTTTGTTGTTGTTGTTGTTTATTGTCCTTTTTTTTTTGTTATCTCTATGTTTGGGGAGGTTTTGGGTTGCAGAGGAGTTGCAGCTGTGGTAGGAGCTGTGTGGGCCTGATGTGGTAGGGGGAGTTGCAGCTGGTCCCTGTGGTGTCAGTGTCAGGTGTTAGTGGTGGGCAGATGTGTGTGAGGGGGTGTACCTGGGGCACACATATATGGAATTTGAATGTGTTCATGTGGTCACAGGGTGTTGTCTCAGTGGGTGAAGACCCATAGAATAACCAAAGAATATTGAAATCCCATACTTGTGAGTACTTCTACATTCTCTCATAGAGTGGTGAGAATTTCTGGAGTACACTGGCAGTGTCTACCTAAGGAGGGTGGACAAATGTGCTACGCCCTTGATATTGATGCTTGTATTTATAAACCTTGTTCTTATGAAATCAAACTTGGCCTGGTAATATAAATCGCCTAAGAGTTACACCCTGAGGGCCTCCTTGTTGTTTAAATGTGACCTCTCTCTAAGCCAACCTCAGCATATAAATTTACTGCATTCTCCCTGATGTGGGAAGTGACTCCCAGAGATGAGCCTCCCTGGCTCTGAGAGATTAATACCAAGTGCCAACAAGTGATGCATTTGGAGAAAGACCTTGACCAAAAGGGGGAAATACTAAATGTAAATGAGTTTTTATGGCTAAGAGATTTCAAAGGAAGTTGTGTGGTCATTCCAGAGGTTACAATTAAGCACATCTCAGGAAGATCTCACTCTCTGCCACAGTAAACAATGCCTCAAATATGGGTACTCCTGAGGGCTCTAAGACATCTAGACACTATAGGGAGGGTAGACAACCCCAGGAAATCACCCCATCAGTGGGCCTTACTTTGGAAAATATGATAACCTATCTCACCCTAAGTATCAGAGTTAGACTCATTTGAAATTTTCCTACACATGGTTCTTCTATCCCATTTATTTGAACCTATAATTAGCACTGTACCCATTAAACATATTTCCCAGAGACTTAAATCTTCTGGCTGCTCATATGCTGGATGAGCCTTGAATCTCAATAGAGTCGCAGCCAATATCTACTCTCCAGTTCATCAGAGTCACCCAGGACAAGTAACAAAAGGATTATAATGGACAATGCCCAACCCAAGAGGCTGATAGTATCTTCAACTGCAGGCAAGACAGCTCCATCCACCTGACCCATGGGATCTAAGTCCTCTCTCAGTCAGAAGCAGAGCTGGACACTACCATCCCCAAATCCTCAAGATAGAGGAATGAACAAACATAAAGGGGAAATGCAATCATGGGCTAAAGTAGACTTATTATATTCTAGTAATGGAAGAACTTGTAACATTGATATAAAGACAGTGGTCTCCAGAGGTTCTGAGGGGAGGTAGAGAGAACAATAGGTGTAACATAGAACATTTTTGAGACATTGGAATCGTTCTGCCTGATATTACAATGATGGATACCAGCCATTATACATTTTGTTAAAACCTATAAAATCGTGTAGAGCAAAGCATAAAGCATAATGTAAACTGTAGACCATGGTTGGTAGCAATGTTTCAATATGGCTTCATCAGTTGTAACATATGTACCACACTAATGAAAGATGTTGTTAATGGGGGGAAATTGTGGGAGGGGGAGGAGGTGGGGTATATGGGAATCCCCTATAATTTCAATGTAACATTTATGTAATCTAAAAGTCCTTTAAAAATTAAAAAATTAAAAAATAAATATTAACATACAAACAATATCCTTGAGTTTTTTATTTGATTGTACAACTCTCTTTATTAAATCTTTCAAGATACCCTAGAAGGAATTTTCACTAATAAAATAGAAATTTTTTTGAAATAAAAATCCTTTTAACTCTGTGGACTTTTTTCCCCAAGTGAAACATATACAAGGAAGAGGGAAAGAAGCACTCAATTCAAGAGGTTATTAATTGTGTACATAAATATTAATAAATATGTTTCTGACACTCAATATAGCTATGCTATGAGAACTTTAATATTTACATTTGCATAACTGACATCAATTTGACAGCAACAGTAAAATTATAATCTTCATCATGAATAAATGAGTGTAATTTTTAAAAAGATAAATAAGTAATGTGCACCATTGGGTTAGATGGGTTTTGGTGGGAGGGACTGCCCTAAGAGGCAGTGCTGGGGTGGGAGAAGGTATGGGATTTAAATCAAGATCTCACCTATCTCCCACTTCTTCTCCTTTGTTTCCTGTCTGAGTTAATGACACCATCCAGTTGCTAAAAACTAGAAAACTGAGGATGTGAGCAAGAGAGTCAGTATCATGAGAACCTTGGAATTTAAACAGAATAAGCAGGAAAGTAATGATTGGATTTGGGTAAAAGGCAGTGAAAAGGTAATAGCATCATTGATCCTATTAGTTTACCAAGAAGTGGAGGAATTGTTGAAATTGAGGTAGTAAAAAGGAGTGAGGTGGAAAGAGAGTAAGAAGGGGTGGGGGTGGGGAAGTGAGGGAATGGATGGTGGGGAATGGGAGGAGGAGGGTGAGGGCTCTCTGAGAATGGAGCACAGTTTAAACCTTAGACTATGAGGTATGGATGGTTACAGCAAAGAGTGCCTGAGGTAGGGTGGAGGGCAGTCTGTAGAGGGAAGAACTTTAAGGAACTGAGAGGCCAGTGTGATGGAGTCTTAAAGATTTGGTTAGAATTTAGGTGGAAATAGATATATCATCCTTAGTGCAATAATTCCTTCCTGGAATTGGGAGTGCCAACTGAATCACTGCTATTAGGGGGGATTCCTTATTGCCTGGTTTTTAGGAGATGCATTTCTGACAACATTGCTCAATAAATCCCAACATACATTAACACACAATTAGGGGCTTATGGGCTGAGTTCTCTATATTATCTACATCCTTTAGAATTGTCTTAAGGGAGCAAGTGGATCATGACCACATCTACTAGATCACTCACTCACCTAGAGCTGCAAACCACAGTAAGCCTAACATTTGAACACCCAGACCACATGAGGGTTGGCAAACTATAGCCTGCATTGCCTTTTTTGTACTGCCCAGGAGCTAGGAATGGTTTATACATTTTCAAGTTGATGGAAAAAAAGAATGTTTCAGGACACTCAGAGTATGAAATTCAAATTTCAGTGCCTATTAATAAAGTTTTGCAGGGAAACAGCCATGCAGTATTTGTTTACATATAGTCTATCTAGCTGTTTTCCAGCAGAGTTGAGTAGTTGGAACAGAGCCTGCCTATAGCCACAAGGCCTAAAATGTTGACTATCTGTAGTTTACAAAAATAGCTTGGGAGCGGAAGTGACTCAAGCAGTTGAGCACTTGCTTCCCACATGGGATGTCCCGGTTTGGTCCCCGGTGCCTCCTAAAAATCTAAAAACAAACAACAAGCAAACAAATGAAAAACCCAACTCAGAAGAACCCATGTGGCTCAGTGGTTGGGCACGGCTTTCTGCAGGTGAGGTCCCACATTCAATCCCTGAGCCAGATACCTCAAAATAAAAGCAAATAATAATAATAAGTAATGTGGTGGACTTGCATGAAATTTCAATTGCTTTAACTTTTTTTGTTTATTATTATTATTATTATTTATTTTCTGCTTTGATATTTTTTTAATGAAAATGGGAACAGATATTTGATTAAATGTTCACTAATATAATTCCCTCTTATCAAATGTGAGATAATGCCATGCTTAGCAAGTGCCTCAGGAAATGATGGATATATACCTGCTCCTCTAAAAACTGAGAATGGCCATTTTCCCTATCAGCTAGGGCAACAGTTGATCCTTGTTCTGCAGCAACCAGCAATACCTGTGTGGAGACCCACATTAGTAATTCCTATCTAGGCTGGCCCAGAATGAAGTAAGGTGAATACAAGCAAAACACCTAAAGAAAATAAGCCCTTAGTGTATGAACAGAATGCAATGGATGTCATTCGCCTCTTGAAATCTAGTTTGTTAGAGTGTGGAAATAAGTTTTTTCATTAAAAATCTGCCTGGAATAGTTAAGTATATCTTCATTTGGAAATTTTGACGTTGCAATGTTAAGTTGTAACCACAATATGTCAATTTAAAACAAAATCACACTAAATTGAGTAGAAACATAAACAGACTAAGCCATAAAATGTCTTTGAAATGAGAATTTCAATGCTGGGGCATCCAAGACAAGGTGCTAAACCTAGAGTTTAGAGGTGAGGGGATTTGGCAAAATGGTGGTGGTTAGAGGACATGCATTTCAAACGATCTAAGAAATTATTTCTTCAACATTTCATTTTTACAGATTTTGTAATGTTCAAACATTGTTGCCAATTGTAGTTTTCCCTTGAAGTTTTTGTTTTTTTTTTAGTTCATGGTTTAACTTAGGTTCATTGTTTGTGTGGGTTTAAAAAAAAAGTTTTTTTTGAGTATTGTATATATAACCTAAAATTTCCCCTTTTCACATTGTCAAATATGTAGTTCGGTGCTGTTAAGTACATTCACAATGTTGTGCTACCATCACCACCATCCATTACCAAAATTTTTCCATTATCCCAAGCAGGAACAATGTACCTTTTAATCCTCAATTCCCTATTTCCTACCCTACCTGCCACCCCGGTAATCTATACTCTAGATTCTGACTGAGTTTGCTTATTCAAATTATTTCACATCAGTGACAGTGTACAATATTGACTTTTTAAATTGTGCCATCCTTATTCTATGTTTCATTTATTTTACATCAAAAAGATCATATGTCATTAACAAAAGATGTTTTAAGGTAAATCTGTATTTGGTTTGTATTTGGTATTGTATTTTTAAATAGCATTTTCATAGACAAAAGTATATAAGGGCACTCAATCTGACAAGAAATAAAAAGCCTAAATGAGGAGGGAGGTAGAGAAGGAAACAGTATTTCTATCTAAAACTGTGATGTCTATTATGCGTAACTAAGATTTATTTACTTAAAGCTAGAAACACCAGAAGTATTCTTTGCAACGTGTTTATATTTCCATAACTTCAATTCATAGACCACCTTGAATATTGTGGAACTTAAATTAATAGCAGAGAAATCCGGGCAAGATGGAATCATTTTAAGTGTGGACTCACCATCTCTCTTGCAAAAAATGGCTGGGTGGGGGCAAGATCCTGACCAAGTGAGCTGTTTTGGGAACCCACAAAGCAGGAGGCTTCAGGGCCTGGATCTGGAGAGAGCTAGACAAAGAGATAAACCGCTTAAGTGAAAACACTGAGTTTCTTGCCGCTGAGGCTGGAAACTGTGGGATGGCTTAGCCCCACTCTCGAGGCAAAGTTCCTGCAAGCCCGAGCCCCAACTCATGCCAGCCACCAAGTGGGAGAGACTGTTCTCCAAGAGTGGGAGGGTTTATGGTGAAGGGTGGAGAGGGGTTTCCTTTCTGTGGATTTGATTGCCTGGACCCCCTTTGAGCTCTGAGGTTCCAGCTGGCTCGAGGTACTACCAGGAAGAGGGGAAAGGCAAATCTGCTGTGGCAGTCTGATTTGCCTAATCACCCTGGGATAGAGAAATTTGACCTGGAAGAGGGTGGAGTCAGGCAATTCACTAGTCCCGTGTTAAAAACTATCAAAATTTCAACTCCCATAAGGGAGTTGGGCAATAGGAAGTGCTTAATAAGCTTCCAAGAGCCTATTTAGGGTCCCCTGGGAGGGGGTGGTGGTCTGGAAAAGGGTTAAGAGTCATTTTTCTGCAGTGAGTTCAGTCACCAAGGTCCCATTTGAATTTCAAAAGTGAACTAAACCTGACTGGGAGATGTGAGGGGGAATCCCCTCACACAGGCTATTACATCCTGCTGCCCTAGGAGAGAAAGCAATAAGAATAGAAAGGGGGCAGGGAAAGACTCCTAATCAGCAGGAATCTACCCAACTGCAAAGGGTCAAACCTACCTGAAGGAAACTGACTGGACAGCTTTCTGAAGCTCTAACTGACCCAACAAGAAAGTATAGCTCAGTGGAGGAGTTTCTGCCTTGAATATACAAGGTCCCTAGTTCAATTCCCAGCTCCTCTTAGAGTAGTGATCCACTGGGATATCAAACATCCAGTTGATACTGTAGGACAGGGAAAACATAGACATTATTTTTATATTAGCTTCCTTGGGTTTCTTATTTTTCCTAAAAATAAAAAAAGGTTACTTTCTTTAAAAATTTAACTTACTTTACTTGCTAAAACCCACTTCAAAATATGCAGAGGGAAAGATGCAGGATAATTGATTGATGAAAACTGGCATCCTGAGAAGCTCCACAGGGGCCTAAGAGGAAAGACTGTTCTTCCTTAGTTTTTGTTTGACTGCTTACTTGTGTATTTATTTTTTGTTTCTTGTTTTCCTTTCCCCTTTCTTCACCCCCACCCCATTTTTTAAAATTAGGTGCTGCTGCCTTGTTTCGTGTTTACTGTGTTTCCTCTTCCTTGATTCCCCCTTTTCTGTGTATACCGATTTTGTCTACCAACGCTATCTCTTTTCCTTCCTTCATCTTTCTATCTTCTGCTTCCTGTTGTGGTTCTTACATTCCATCTCTCTTTATTTTAGTCCTCAATTTTTCTGGGTTTTTTTTTCTATCTCATCTGTTTTCTTTCTTTTATTAACTTTCATTCATTTTGTCCTTTCTTTTCTCTTTCCCTCTCTCCTCATCATTCTGGCCTTTAATTCAGTCTATATATCTTTCTCTATTTGGTTTCCCATTTCATTGTAGGTATTCCACTTTTTTATTCCTATTACTCTACACTGCTTACATGAGTTAAGTATTCATTTTCAAAGGTCTTATATGGTTCCTCTTCTAACTTTTACTAATATTATTACTATTATCTTTTTTCATTTCTTACCTCTTTCACTTTCTCTGGCCCTAATCTTTTTCCTTCAAGGGAAAATAGAAAACAGCAAGGAAATAGAACACGAAGAACAAAGTGTCAAAGTGAAAACTTAACACACACACAAAAACAGCACCTAAATAAAACCCCAGCATAGAGAGAGAAGCTAATCAACTGAATAAACCCAACAAGATAAAAAGGTGACCAGACACCAACAAAATATTACAAACCATAGCAAGAAACAGGAAGGCATGGCCCAGTCCAGTGAACAAATCAAAAACCAAGAAGAGATGCAGAACATCAAACATTAATCAAAGCTGTCCAAACAAATATCATGGACCAACTTAATGAAGTGCAAGAAGAGATTAAGGATATTAAGAAGATACTGGGGGAACATACTGAAAAAATTGTAAACATACATAAAAAGATAACGGATATGATGGTGATGAATGGCACAATCCAAGAAATCAAAAAGACACTGGATGCACATAACAGCAGATTTGAACTGGCAAAGGAAAGAATTAGCAATGTGGAAGATAATACATCTGAAATCAAACAGATAGTAGAACAGATACATAAAAAGATAGAAAAAATCCAGCAGGGACTTAGGGATTTGAATGACAACACAAAACACAATATGCAATGGGCATCCCAGAGGGAGAAGAGAAGAGAAGGGGACAGAAGGAGTGTTGGAGAAAATAATGGCTGAAAACTTCCCAACCCTATTGAGGGAGATGGATGTACATATTCAGGAAGCACACCACACCCCAAACAGTATAAATCCCAACAGGCCTACTCCAAGACATATACTTTTCAAACTGTCCAGTGCTCAAGACAAAGAGAATATACTGAAGGCAGCAAGAAAAAAGAGAACCATCACATACAAGGGAGGCTCAATAAGATTAAGTGCTGATTTCTCATCTGAAACTGTGGAGGCAAGAAGGCAGTGGTATGACATAGTTAAGGTACTAAAAGAAAAAAAAACTTCCAGCAAAAAATTCTCTATCCAGCAAAGCTAGCATTAAAAAATGAAGGAGAGTTCAAAATATTCACAGATAAACAGAAATTAAGAGAGTATGA
>JAQZBX010100023.1:0-11405 GCA_029593785.1 Cabassous unicinctus
TATAATCTCTGATGGTTGTGGAGACTTGGGCATATTATAATAAATGATGTCAAAAATGCTGATCTCAGAGCCTTCCCACCCTCAGAAAAGCTGGACTGCTGGACTGTAGTTAAACCAGTTTTACCGGTGATCGATCAAGCGTAAGCAGCAATGGCAAGGCTTTGGGGGTGCTTCGATGATCTGCCTAAATGGCAGGGATACAGCCTGTACAGCCCAGCCTCAGAGGGGCTAGACATGCCCTTGCTCCATTATTTTGGTAAAAAGAGCAGATCAGTTTATTCTGTGGCCTTCCTCACTATCATTTCCTGTCCCATCCACTTTGATGTTTGCTGCTTGGTGTTGTCCTAAGAAAACTGAATGTGGTTTCATCATTTAACTTCTTTCTGCCTCAGTTTCCCCACCTGTTAAACAAGGATCATAAGCCCCGTCCCCCTTGCCAGCTTCAGAGTCTCCCTCAAGGAATCAGACCAGACAATGAGATTACACAGCATTGGCTTTGTGTTCACATGAGCCTGGGTTGCAGCCCTGCTCTGCCACCCACCAGGTGTGGACTCCTCTGACTCCATTTTCTCATCTGTAAAGTGGGTATAATGCCCACCTCCTAGGATTCTTTTGAGGGCTGAATTGCACAATGAATTTAAGTCCTCAGCCCTGTGCCTGGCACAGAGTAAGGGAGGAAGAATACATGACAGTTAATTGTTATCATAAATATTATAAAATAGATTGAATTTGCATAACGATGATAGCTAACTTTTGTTGAGTGAATGTTATGCTTCAGGTACTATTTTAAGGGTTTGTATGTATTAACCTATGAGTACATTGGGTATTGTGATTATCACCATTTTACAGATGAAGAAACTGAGTATGGAATAGTTCAATCACTTGCCTCATGTGTACATCTGGTGAATATATTCAAACTCCAGTAGACTGTCTGAGCAAGTAGTTGTTTCACTGGATTGAATAGTACTAAGCATTTCCCCATAATGTTTTGAAAAAGAAATCAAGGGCTTAGAGAGTTCTTACTTTTACCAAGTTATTAGAGCCAGTGTAACTACTCTTGAGTAAATGAACTTTTCTCACTGTTGACTGAAGGTTCTTAATACACTTACAGGATATTAATAAAAGGATTGGTAAGCAGTTATATATATATATGTATATATATATATATATATTTTTTTTTTTTTTTGAAGTACTGGGACCGGTGATTAAACCTGGGACCTCATATACGGGAAGCTGGCACTCAACCACTAAGCCACATCGGCTCCCCTGAGTTGGTTCTCTTGTCTATTTGCTTGTTGTCTGCTCGTTGCTTTTGTTCATTGTTTGATGTCTGCTTGTTGTTTTTGCTCATTGTCTGTTTGTTTTCTTTAGGAGGCACTGGGAACCGAACCCAGGACCTCCCGTGTGGGAGGCAGATGTGCAACTGCTTGAGCCACATCCGCTCAAGTTATATTTTTAATCATTGTATCTAAGCTGGATTCTCAGTGCAAGTCTACTTGGGTAAATGATGAATCACCCCAATCCGACCCCTTCTAGAAGTGTCTGTGAGAGCAACACAAAAGGGAATCTTTCACTTGCTTAACTTTCCCCAAAGTACCCCACCTTCGGCCTATTGAAATAAAAATCTGAGAGTTTGCCAGCCCCCTGGACACCACCTTCAGAACAGCGGGGAGTTTGTCTCCTCTCCCTTTGCGGCAAGGATGCAGATGGTGTTTGTAGTGTTTGAGGGAGCAGATTTTGCCTGCTCCAAGAGCTGCCTTTAAATCCAACCTCTGTACACAGAGCAGTGGCGAGGAACTTCTGAGGGATACCAACAGGCTCCCAGCTTCTGAGGGATACCTCCTTCTGCCTGTGCTCTTGTCACCTGCTAAGCTCTCAGCTTTGATGGCCTCACCTTGCTAGAAACAGGAAAGTACAGCGCAGTGAGGCAGGGACCCGGTCTACCTCGTGCGTCACTGAGTCCCTAGCCCACTGTAAGTGCTCAGGTGAGAATGAACCAGAAGATGAAAGGCATGGAGCGCCTTCTGGTCAAACACCACCTCTTGAATGCCTAGCATTACACCCGGATATGATTTCATCCCAGCTTGGGGTCAGGTCCTGGCCTCAATCCTTGCTGGCCATGTGTCCTGGGGAAGGTTCCTTCCCTCAGGCACCTCACTTGTAAGACTGAGCTAAAAATAATTCCATGCAGAGACTGGCTGGGGGCGTTCAGCACCAAGTGCCTAGCTCATAGAAAGAGCTCTAAGTGCTAGCTCTTCTGTGTGCCATTCTGAGAGAGAACTGGAGCTGCTGGAGATGCCCTGGGGAAACCAGCACCCTAGAATTCCATGGTTTGGAGGGATCTTAAATTACCTCTGTTTTCGTGTCCCAAACGATATCTGAAATCCTCTGATGAGCCCCCTAATTTTACAAATTAACGACATCGGTGGCAACCCAGAAGAAGGAGGTATCTGTAGTGACTTTGCTTTCCCTAGCTGTGTCCCAGGCTCCTGGTTGCCCCCTTCCTCGCTGCCAGGCAGCAGCTTGCCATCTGCCCCTCCTCAGACACCCACAGGTCTGTAGCTACAAAGAAAACTGTCATTTGGGGCTGAATGTTCGTGCTGTTTAGGCCACGCTTGACTCACTGATTAACTGGTTGCTTTCCCTACATGACACCCCAAGGATGCTTTCACTCTGCATGCCTCACCTGCAACCCCCTCCACCTCCCCTGCTTTCCATCCTTTCTCGCATATTCATGCCTCATGCCCCTTCTCTTAGAGAGGCAGTAACCCCCTCCAGCGAGAGGCAGGCAAGGGTAAGGTACATGCACAGGCTCAGGGGTCCAACTGTGAAGCTTGAACCCCAGCTCTGCCAGTTAACCTGTTGTATGACCTTTGGCAAGTTACTCAGCCTCTCTGTGCCTTCTCCTCGTTACAAAATGGGAATTTGTAAGGAATTTGTTCCTCTCTCATAGGGTTATTGAAAGATTCAAACACATGTAAAGTACTTAGAATAGCGACTGGTACATAGTAAGCCATCAGTGAAGGGCAGCTGTCTTCAATATCCTGCAGTGATAAATGTCACCCAAAGAAGGAGATGTAGATGCTGCTGCTAAAAGAAGTTGAATGTAGTCCATTAGCCAAGGAGACATGAGACATGAGAATCCACTTGGCCGTGGATTTGCAATGGACTCTTGCATGGCCACTATCAATAGCAAAATTGCTCAAAGGACTGTAAAGGCTCATAAAGGCAATGTTATTTTGCCTAATAAGTCTTTGTGGAATAAATAAATAGTGATTTAAATAATAATAGTGTCCTTGGGTTGAATGTTGTCTGTGTTCAGGTCCTTTCACATACATTGTCAGATTTAGTCTTCACAACAATTTTGTAAGATTTTATTATTATATTATCATCCCCCCCCCTTTTTTTCAATAAATGAGTAACTTGAGGTTCAGAATTGTTAGGTAATCTGTCCGAGGTCACACAAGTCATCAGTGGTAGAAGTAGAAGTGAAATCTCAGGTGGAACTCCAAAAAGATGTCCATTTAGTGCTACAGCACACCTCATCTTAGCGTACTTAATTTATGACTACAATTTGGAACCAAATAAAATACAATCCTTTCCCAGATGAATAGTTCTTATGAAAATTTCATCTTGGGATTGAAATGACCCACAGTAGGGCCAAAGACAACTTGTGAATGTGCCACAAATATGGCAAGGGGTGTGGCTAACAGATCAAGTCCTCAGGAAGGAGGACACTGCAAAGTACCATCAAGTCACCTGCAAAGCAGTTTGGGGTTTCTGCTGTTCTGAGATGGATGGAGGTGCAGACATCCTCCTGCTTCCTTCCCCTCCACCACCATCCAGGCTGAGAACTGCCGATGCATTCTCCACACTGCACTGCAGTCAGGTTAACAGTATACAAGGCAGCCTGACGCCTACCAGTCTCCTGACCAAAAGCCTTTAATAATCCCTCCCAACCACAAGAACAAATCCACACCAATCACACTCTTCTTTCTTAAAAAGTATTGCTATGATATAGAGCTTTTCATGCCTGATAAGAGGTGGGGGGATTAGAGAGGAGAAAAGAAGGATAAGATGCTTTTTCCAGAAGCTGGAGAGGTTGGCCAGCCTAAACTTAAAGAACCTCATATACCATGCTAAGGAGCTTGGCCTTTATACAGATCATTGCTTCCCAGAGTGTGTTCCTTAAATCACTGAATCCATAATATGTATGTAGTTCTTATGTAAGAAAAATAAAACAAGCAAAAATGTAAAGCATCTTCTGGGTTCCAATAACCTTGGGTATGGCTTGGTTAAACAAAGTTGACTAAGTTTGTTTACTGCAGGACTTCTCAGAGCCTTTAATGCACTAATGCTCACTGTGAGCCTCCAAGGCTAAGTAGCTCTTTCCAGGCTTACCTAACCCTTAACCTTTATATCCAGGAGCATTTGAGGGGATGAGTGTTCTGAAGAACACATTCGGGGAAATGATGCTGTTATCCACAGAAGCTGCTGGAGGTGACATGGGGATTGGTGTTCAAATCTACCTTAAAACAACAAATTGACCTATGATTTTACAGTTAATTAGAAAACAAAAGAGGCCTGTCAGCTGAATTCATGAATAAGTTAAGCTGTAGAACGTTTAGAATTTAAGCATAGAGAAAGAAGTAAAGCCTGTAACATTTCCAGACTGCAAAAGAAGACTATTTCTTTCATGTAAGTTGGGGCCGTAGAAGTTAACAACTTGGTTAAGTGGTTTAGTAGATAGGAGGTAAATGTTCAAGAGTGAGGCTGTGAGAACTGAAATGGTTAATGATCATGGGTGGCAGGAGTGACGTGTTAAAGAGGTGAATGCAGGTACCAAAGAAGGGTCATTTGGTGATAGAGTGACTGGCTCAAGGGCTTACCAGCAAACTGCTGAGAGATCCAAGTGGAAATTCACCAAACCTGGGATTCCCATAATTACACAATGTCCAAACAAACACTTAATGACCTTCAGCACTCAAGCCAAATGAACAGCAGTCAACAGGACAGTTTGTAATTTCTTTGACATCAGAACACTGGCTAGGTAAACAAACTTTAAAGCACCTGACAGATTTTTCTCCGTGGTAAAACGGGACCGTGATGGAAGACCAAAGCTCATTCCAGTGCTACGTTGCCAGTGCGTTCCTGGAATGGAGAAAATGGTCAGGTCAGAAATCTTGGGTAGGGTGGAGGTGGGTTGTGAGGGGGTGATGAGATGGAGGAATCCCTTTGCTTTTCCTGGAGAAAGAGGAGAAATAGCAAAGGAAGAAAGATAGGTTATTCTAAAGCACTCATTAGAGCTTATTTTGCTATTTGGCAAAGGCACTTGCTTTCCTCAGGGGCTGAGATAATGTCTGTGAGCTAGACCTTCCCTAGAAACATAGAGATGGAGAGGAAGGAGTGAAAATTGGGAAGCATAATCTGCTCATCAGAAAAACAATAGGCTTCTAGAAGCATGTAAGGATGGTGAATAAAATGTAGATCCTTGTACCCCAGTACCTAACAATGAAGCAGGCGCATGGTACAGTTCTCAATAAACATGCGTTGAATGAATAAATGAATGAAGAAGTGACATTCCTCTTTCCACATGAGACGTTTCCCATTTAAACGAATGCTTAAATAGCACATTAGTAAGGTGTTTAGTGATGAGTTGCAAGAGCTGTATCTTTTACCAAAACCATCATCCGTGACTGCTTCTTAAAGAACTTACACACTTAGAGGTGTGGGACACTACTCTTGATGAATGTGTCCTCTGCATTCAACTACAGAACTTCTTCTAGAGCTTCTAATGTTAGCATCGTCAGCAAGCACTGCTGAAGAAATTTGTCCTGATAAAAATCAATGAGTTTTAAAAATCTAACTATTTCCACTCAAAAGTGCAGCATAAAGTGGATGACTTTATTAAGGTGTATTGTCAACCAGTTAACTCTGCTGAATCCAAAGATTCAAAATCAAAAGTGTAAATGATACTGCACTGCTATCTGTATTTGGTGTGATAGTAAAACAACTAGCAGGCTTGTTATTGATGGTGGAATGACATTTTCGAATATTGCCAAATACATAAGCTATTTGGTCGTCCAATATTAAACTCTGGAATCTTGTTATTAAACCTTTCTCTTTCCTCTTACAACAGAGTGTCACAAGGAAAACCAGCTCCCCCTTGCTATTTACCTGCTTCAAATTCCTTTTTTTCTTCAGAATTGGGAAGAAAATCGCTGATGTTCACTTAGTCATTCAACACCTGTCTATTGAGTGTTCTCTATGTTTTGGGCACAGTTTTAGGGTTTACCAGAATCGGGACAATCTTCAAATACTCTGCCTTTTTCCATATTGGTTTCTGTGCTCAGAAATCTAAGAGGATAAAAAATTATAAGGGAAATGAAGCAGAAACTGATGATAGCAATAATTTAGAAAAGTGGGAGGATTAGATAAAGTGTGGAAAAGTTGTATGTTGAACAGTGGCTTTCTGTGCTTGCTTGACACTGTGGATGGTACAAAGTTGTGAAAAACCTAATACTTTTCACTTTTTACAAAAAGTCGCTTTCCCTGTTCATGTTGTGGTCTGTTTCTCCTCTCTGTTTAAAACCGATTCATTTGTTTGTAGTTTCATTTAAAAAACTGTTATTAATATTCTAATGATAAAAGTCCTATGTGCTCATTGCAGTGACTTGTTAAAATGTATAGAAGGATAAATAAGGAAAAAAATCATCCATAATTCCTTCAATCAGAGTTGGCGTTCCCTTGTCAGTCTGGTCTTTGTTCTTGTGTCCACTCTTGTATTGTTGTGATTAGTATATAAGACCTGTTTTTTACCCAGCTTGATGGTCATGCAGTTGCCATGTGGGAATATGGTTAAGAAATGATGTCTTTTAATGACTTTTATACTTCACTGTCTGCTGTGGCATCATTTGCTTACCCTTTTTGCAGTGATTGAACCCATGGGTTGCTTTCAATTTCCTTGTTTTACAAACAGTGCTTCTAATGACCGTCTTCGTCTGAATTGCATTTATTTTTCTTGGAGATTGTTCCATGGTCCATAGTCCCAAATGGGATTACCGGGTTCATGAATACTTGTTATCTATTTCCAGGAGAACTGAATCTGAAATGTCTAAATATATTTATTTGCATAAAGCCTCACTCCTGTCTGTTTTAATTAATTTTATTTATATTTGCTGCTTTAATAGGGACCTAAAATTAAATTTAAAAAGTTTGAATTTACTTTTTAAAAGTTTTACCTTTTTATAGCAACAGTTACAATGCTTGTAATAAAAATGGCAAGTTAAATGGGTAATGTTAATTATTGCCTAAAAACTCTACTTTAAAAACATATAAGAAAATTAATTTCTCTATTTTTATGTAATAAAATTAACATAGTTACTTTATATTTGGAAAAGTTCTGAAAGAGAAAGGATTGCTTCAATTTTCATTTTCCCTCATTTTTCTTTATCTCCACAAATTTTCAGAAATTCTACATCTGTCCATCCTATATGCCTGCTTTTCCTAAATGCTTCAAAACAAACCTAAACAACAATAGAAAAGTTATATTCTAGACCTTCAGAAATAATTTCCTTTCGAGTAACTGAGAATGTTCCTTGAATTTTGCTGCCCCAGAGGAAAAAGATACAATATGTCCCTGAACCAAAGATCTTGGAAAGTACCTCTTCTCTGCCCACTTCCTGACCTTAGGCGTTCTGTGCAGAGGTCCAGGTGGGCCGTGGGAGTTACCTTGAGTCTTAGCAATCTCAGTTAATGTGCCTCCGCAGGGGCTGACCAGGAGCATGCGCACATTGGAGAATTCTCTCCTACTAAGCCTTTCTACAATCCAAGGATGTCAATGGGGTCAAGGGCATTATCCCTGTAGATTTAATAGAACAAAGCAACAGCTGCCCATAATATCCTTGTTAAAAGTGTACTAATGATATTGTATGGGTTGATTATTGTGAGGATGAATTTGGAAAAAAATCACAGGGTCGCCCAAGTCTAAGTATATTTGATGGCCTTCAGTCCATATAGGGACTCCCAAAATGTGGCTAAGTAAAAGGCTATGGGATCTTTAGAATCATTAGGCCGAATATCTTACGATCTGCTAAAAAGACAAAACCAACCATTGAGGTAAGTTGGCATGTACCAATTATGTAATATGATTATTTAATTTATATGTAAAGAGAGGAGTAAAAAACAAATGAACAAACAACCTCCATAGTGGGCAGAATATTATTCATCCCCTGCCATTTTCCTTATGAGAAAACCAAGGCCCAGAGAGTTACCTAACTTGTCCAAAGAGAAAATCAGCTAAGGCATTGAGCCTGACCATTCCCTGCTATTTTGCAATATACCTGCAGTGCAATAAGGTGCAGGATCAATGGGTACTCTCCCCCAGTGAACCTCAGTCTGTCCCCAAATCTTCATCACCTGAAATGATGCTAATTATGGGAGAAAACAAAAGAAGGGACCATAGGGGATTCCTAGAGTGGAGATGAAGGAGGAGGGCTAAAGGCTCAGGAGGAGGGAGAGCAGGTCCAGCCACGGTGGGCCTCACTCACAGACCCACTGGCCACTGGTCTTCTTTCATCCTGAGAGTAAAGCCTGTGCTGTAAGCCTTTCTGCCGACAAGGTGGAGGAGTATGAACTCATACTGAACAAAGGAGCCTACCACGAGGGGGGACTTTGTTTGAAGGCTGTGTTTATCCTTGGAAATCAAGCAAATGTCACATCTTGCTCCATCATTTATCTGTGTTTATATCTATATAAACAAAATGTGGTTTTTTCATTTTTGAAATTAAGCTAACATATATAAAATATAAAATTTGCTATTTTAACCATTGTAAGTGTACCATTCAGTGGAATTAATCACATTCACAGTGTTGTGCTACCATCACCACCATCCATTACCAAAAATTTTTTTCATCTCCCCAAACAGGAACTCTTTACCCATTAAAGCAATAACTCACTATTCTTCTCCTACCCAACCCCTGGTAACCTCCAGTCTACTTTCTGTCTCTAAGCATTTGCTTATTCTAGATATTTTGTATAAATACAATCATACAATATTTGTCCTTTTGTGTCTGGCTTCTTTCACTTAACATAATGCTTTAAAAGTTCATCCATGTTGTAGGTTGCATCAGAACTTCATTTCTTTTTATGGATGAATAATATTCCACAATTTGTTTATCCATGTGTGTATTGACGGACACTTGGATAATGTCCACACTTTGGCTATTGTGAGTAATGCTGCTGTTAACATTGATGTACACATGTCTGTCTGAGTCCCTGTTTTCAATGCACTACCAGCATTTTGAGTTGGATAAGTCTCTGTTGTGAGAGATGTTTAGCAACATCTCTGGCCTCTACCCACTGGTAGAACCCTCCCCCCAGTTGTGGCAACTGAAAATGTCTTCAAGCATTACAAAATTGCCTCTGGTTGAGAACCGCTGTGTGAAGGCAAAATAGAAACATTGGAAGGAGGGGGCCACTGCAGAGCCTGTAGCCTCAAGCTTTTCTCTTTACTCCAGGGGTCTCTTTCCCAGTATGCTATCAAAAGCATATCTCTGTCATCTAATCGCAGATTTAAGTGTCTTTGGCTCTCTTGCAAAATGGTCAGACCCAAGGCTTTCTAAGGACGTTTCTAGGTAAGAAATTTTTCCTCAATAGTTCATAGGATTGTGGAATTTTATATAACACGGATAAGGACCTGTAGCACAGTTCACATACCCCTGTCTATTGAAGTCTTCCTTTCCCATGGTTTACAATGTATTTTGATATTGCAATAAATGTTATGGTCTTATTCTTTATTTAACATCTTTTCAAGTGAGGCTTTGGCTTCTTATTGAAATAAGAGTAAGAAGGGGTCATAGAAGCGACCAGGGGAAAATGTACAAAGAGTAATAAGTGTTACATTATTTAACATGCAGTGGATTAAGTGCCATTTAGCATGTCAACATGGTAGAAAGATGACGAGACTTTCTTCTCTTCTGAAGCTCTAGCTCGTGTTCATCCTTGATGTTGCTGATATTTCCCAAGGATTATTGAAAGAAACTTTTGGTCATCTGAGGTGGGAATCAATCATTTGCTTTCTAGCTGTATATCAGAGATTCAAATTTCCTCATTCAGCAAAACTTTCTTGATGTTCTTATTGTACTCTTAACTGGTGGCTCAACAGTGAGGAAGAAGATCAGAGCCTGCCCTGATGGACAAGTGTGAGAAAGTCAGTGCAGCCTCATCTCCAGCTTCTTTTGAAAGGTGCTCAAGTGGTTGCATTTACTCCATTCCACATCACTCTTGTTTGTAAGCTGCGCTAGCAATTTTATAATAGTTTTTCGGATAAAAAGAAAAACACCATACTAAATGTATACATTGAACATAATATGCATCCTAATTTCAGAAATGTTAAAATGTTAAAAAAAAAAAAAAGAACATATCTTAGAATCAAAGAAATAAGATTTCAAAATTCAAGTATCAGTCCCGAAATTCCACAAATGTAGCCAAGGGAATCCAATGGAAACTTTGGCCTCTGTTCTTAGGGAAAGGCAGTATAGTGAAGTGGTCAAGAACAAAGTTTGTAAAGTTGGAGTGAGTTTTTCAAAACTCAGCTCTGCCACCTAACTGTAGAGCTTTGGACAGGTAACTTTAAATTTTGGTGCCTCGGTTCCATCACCTGTCAAATGCAGATAATAATAATACCTACCTCACAGTATTGTTGTAGGTATAGAGTAAAATGCTTGGAATGATACCTGTCATAAGTGTTCTGTAAATGTTAGCTGTCACCATCATCAACGCTATTATTATTACTGGTATTGTCACCGTCGTCATTATTATTGAAGGTCCCTTGGCCACCCTTACCAGCTAGGATCGTTTTCAATGGTCATCATTGCTGTCAGGCACCTGCCTCCCCACTGTGTTGATAGGACCTCAGCTTCCTGCTTCAGACTCCTTCCCTCTCATACCCAATCCCTCAAATCCCTATTTATTTCCCACGCAGTGCAGGTTAGCTCTGGCATTAGCTCACTCCCAATCACCTCAGCTAATCCTCGTCATCAAATTTGTCCATTAAGGTATATGGCAACACAAAGGTGGCTCTCTCTCTGGTGCCCTACAGTACACTCTGAGACATTTTCCAATTCTAGCTGGGGCTGAGACTATTACGAGGAGAAACTGTGCCACTCCTTTGGAGAAGGGAGCTGGAGACTGGCTGGAGACTGCGTTGGAATGGCTTCTAGAATGATGGGCTTGGCAGCAGGACAGGATGAAAACACCTTCCCTTGGCTCTGCCAAGGCAGGAGTGAATAAAGAGCTAACCTGCCCCACCTGCCAGCCCAAAATAGTGCTGACTGCATCATAGAGCTTTCAGTAATTAAACTTTCCCACTGCAGAAGACTGTTGCTTTGACTGGAAAGGGGCCA
>JAQZBX010100024.1:0-11415 GCA_029593785.1 Cabassous unicinctus
AATATTTTTCATTATTTTTTAATATTCCAAGCTTTTCATTTTATTTTATTTTTAGTTTTTAAAATTTTTATGTATTTTATTTCTTATATTTAAACCTATCACTATTTCATTTTCCTATTAATTGTATTTGGCTATTTTATTGGCTTCATTTTTGAAGAAGCTTTGGATCACAGAAAGGTTACAACAGGGGCAGGGGAAGATCAATGGTGTGGGGTGTCAGTGATGGGGGATACATGGGAGGAAGCTCACCTGGGCATACATATAAGGTATATAAATGTGTTCAAATGTTCACGAGACATTGTCACAGTGGGTGGAGACTCACGTAATAACCGAGAGAATATTGAATTCCAATTCTGGAGAGCTCTGCCACATTCTCTAATGGAGCAGTAGCAGTTCCCCAAGTGCAGGGGCAGTGACTGGCAAAGGAGGATGGTCCATTGATGGGCCCTTGATATTGATGACTATGCTTGTGAGCCTTTGCTCTTGAAATGGAAACTTAGCCTAGTGTTGTGGGGTGCCTAAGAGTTGCCTCCTGAGAGCCTCCTTGTTGCTCAAATGTGGCCTCTCTCTAAGCCAAATTCAGCACATAAATGCATTACCTTCCCCCCCAGCATGAGATGTGAGACGTGACTCCTGGGGATGAGCCTCCCTGACACCATGGGATTACTACCAAGCAATGTAACTGGAAAAAGACCTTGACCAAAAGGGGCAAAATGTAAAGACAAATGAGTTTATATGGCTAAGAGACTTCAAAGTGAGTCGGGAGGTCATCCCAGAGGTAATGCTTATGCACATCTCAGCAGGATCTCATTGACCGCTAATGTAGATACTACCCCAAATAGTGGGGCTCCTGAGGGCTCTCGAGACACCTAGGTCCTATGGTCAGGGCAGATAGCTCTGGAGTTTGGTGCCTTGCCAGTGGGCCCTACTTTGGAGTTTGTGCTCCTGAGAGTGACAGAGTTGGACTCAGTTATGGCTTCCCTACACATGGCTCATCTGTCCCTTCTATTTTAACCTATACTAGGTGATGGAGTTTGTAGGTGTATGTCCAAGAGACTGGAATCTTTGGGCTGTCCATGTGCCAGCTGGACCCTGAACCTCAGTGGAGTTGCAACACCTACTCTCCAGTTCATTGGACTCACCCAGGACAATTAACAAGGTGAGGATTGACAACTACCATACCAAGGAAACGAGAGAGCCTACAACTGCAAGCAAAAAAGTCCCATGCATCGGCTGTATAGGATCGAAGCCCCCTCTCAGTTAGAGGTGGAGTGGACATCACCATCCCAGAATCCTCAGGATTGGGGAATGAACTATAGACTAGAGTGGAAATACTGGTATTCTACTATAGACTTGTGATTCTAGCAATGGAAGAAATTACAACATTGATGTGGAGGCAGTGGCCACTGGAGGCTCAGGGGGCAGGGAGAGGGAAAAACAGGTGTGACACAGGGGCTTTTTCAAGACTTGGGAATCGTCCTGAATGACATTGCAATGACAGATATAGTTCATTTTATATCTTCCCATAACCTGCAGAATTGTGTGGCAAAAAGTGTAGACTACAATGTGAACTATGGTCCATGTTCAGTGGCAATGCCCCAGGATGCATTTAACAATTGCAATGAATGTGCCACACTAATGAAGGATGTTGTTTATGTGGGAGGGTGTGGGAGGTGTGGGGAGTGGGGCATATGGGAATCCCTATATTTTTTGTGTAACATTTATGTAATCTAAGTATCTTTAAAAAAAATAAAAAATATATATTAAAAAAGAAAACACGCTTCTTCAGTCCAAAGCCTTGTGCCATATCATATCTGCAGGAGCCAGGGGAGGCATGAGTGAGAAGGTGTCACCCAGGTTTGGGGGCTGCTGGTGACTAGCACAAGGGCATTCATTAGCTGGGGCAAAGGTTTCCAGACATTTTCTAAGGGTCGGGGAGGGGACATTTACTCATCCTTTATTCTTTTTCCAAAGTCTTAAGACTGAACAGCTGGAGGAGAGCTTCAGGTAGAAGGCATTGGAAATGGAAGTTTCTGAGCAGAGAGGGGAGGGGACATGAGGTGAGCATCCCTCCAGGCTGGAGATCCTGGAGCCCTTTGGTGTGGGCTCCTGGCAGCACCTGTAGACTTTGAGATCTCTGCAAGAAGAACCCAATAGACTTTGTCCCTAAAACCTGATAGTTCAGTAGGAGCACAGGATGACAGAACTCTCAAGCTGCAAAGTCCATTCTCAAGCCACCTTCTCCATTTTTGCCATATGTATATAACTTCTGTACCATTCTTTACGTGACTCCATGTTTTCTTTCAAGAAATTTATTTTTAAAAGAAAATGTTTATCACTACCTATGGTAGACACTTCTAGTGCTTACCTTTTTTAGTACCCCTCTCTTTCCAGGGACATGGGAAGATTTTAATACCCCCTGCATGCTCCCCTACCCCCTTCCCCCCCTCACTCACTGCCCTGTTTTGGGGTGAAGCCTCATGACTGGTTCTCGCCAAAGGATTGTAAGAGGAGGAAGTGATGTGTGTCACTTCCAAACCAGGCCATGAAATGACTACTGGGAATCTTTCCAAAGCTTCTTCCTCTGACAAGGAGGCCCTGTGTTCCAGGTAGAGATGCTCAAGGATTCCATCAGCCTGGATTGCCGAGTCACCAGATGAGAGCAGTTGTCCTCTACAGCTGTAGCTTTCAAAATGAGAGTTCCAAATGCCAACTCTCTGGCTCTACCCCAGACCTACCGAATCAGAAATTCCAGGAGTAGGGCCCAGCAGTGTGTGCATGAACAAGACCTCTACGGGATTCTGGTGAAGCCTAAAATTTAACAATCACTGACCTATAGAGCCACCTGGATTCAGGCAGACTGTATGCGCAAGAAATAAACTTTGTTTTATTAAGCCACTGAGCTATCCGGGTTGTTTGTTGCCACAACATAACCTAACTGATCCTGACAGGTACATCACCATAAAAGGCAAACAAGTATCCTTTGCCAAAAATACAAGGTAACCATAAAACATAAACGTAATAAAAATAACTTTATTCAGTTTTGGCTATTATCACCTTCTAAAGGAGTTCAGCCGGAGGTCTGCTCTAATTTTGCTAAAAGGGGAGATTAGCAAATTTCAAAAAGAGGTTAAAAAGATATTTACCTCAAACTGAGATTTTCCCCTTGAGGAAGAACTGACTCAGAAGTGAATAGGGAATAACTTTCTAACTCTGTAATTCAGTGCTACTTAATGACTTGTCATTTTACCACCTGAAGTCATCTCAGATTCCACCAGTAGTATATGACCCACTCTTTGGGAAACACTGATCTTATCCAAGCTCCTTGTTTTATATTGGGGAAAGCTGTGGTCCAGAAATGGGACTGCCCTTACCCAAGGTCAAGAAGCAAATTAGAGACAGAGCTGAACCTAGAACCCAGGACTCTCAAATCCCTAGTCCTGGGCACTTCTCTTCACAAAAGCCAGAAACATTCCTTCTTTTCAGTAGCCATGGATAATACATCCCCAATCTGACTCATGGTCTTACTCTAGAGACCCAGGCTGTTGGTGTGAAATGTACTAAGTTACTGAGAAGAAAGGTCTCAGCTGGAGGCATGAGGACAGGGGATCCAAAAACAAATGAATCTGTTTCAATGCTCACCCTGATCTCATTTGAGCAGAGCACTATAGAAGTGGGTAGCTAAGAGAAACCTAAAGAAGGTCATATAGTGGATAGGGAACCAGGAGACAGACTCTAGTTCAAACTCTACCACCAACTCTGGCTGAGCTCTTGGGCAGACCCATTACCCTCTCTGAGCCTCAGATTTCCCTTTTGGGATTTGGGTGGTTTTAGAGGTCTCGCCCAACTCTGGTAGTAGGTATTCCCCTGGACAGCAGGGGGTCCACTCCATGCCCTTAAAGACCACATATAACCCAAAGTTAGGAGTTTTTAAGGATCACATATTGAGATCCAAACAGAACCTGGAGCAGAGTCCACACTTTTTGGCTAACAATTTCTGAATACATGGATCACCCTCTTCCCTTTCTTATACCTGCCTCGATGCCTTGAAAGCCACTGAAAAGCTGCTGTGGCCGTGTCCTGTAGAGGTGAAATTGCCACCTAACAATGAGGACTTTGGAGAACCTGGCTCAAGTTATGAGAATCAGTAAGGATACCTAGTACTCACTTCCTCCAAGGGCCTCGGGCCAGAATGAAAATAAACAGAAATACCCTCATTCACAAATCCTCTGGGGACAAAGACAGACTGGGCCATAAGAGACAGGAGGAAGTCCCAAACTGCCTAGAGTTGGGTTTTTAAAAAAGAGGTTTCTAACACCCTGCTTTGGCTACTGACCTGGGACTGGATAGAGGGCTGTGAGCCACCCCCACCCCCCACCCGCCCCAGGGTCTTGGCAGGCCTAGATTATTGACTATGTAGAGTTTGAAATAAATGTAAATGCCAATCATATTGGCAAACTTGAAAATATTTGTTAATATTGAGTGTTGGCAAGGGTGTTGAGATGGATACACTTAAACAATGCTAGTGCAAGTATACATTTGCACAATCACTTTGAAGGGCAATTTGACAGCATGTATTAAAATTTCAAATGTTATGTAAACCTTATAACTCATAAATCCCACTTCTTGGTGTCTATGCTAGAAAATCACAAACAATTGTACAAGGACTTATGTGCAATGGTATCTGCTACCCATTTGCTCTCAAATGCATTCCCTGCTGTGCTCTTTTGCAGGGAATCACAGTTCCCAGAAACCCTTTCCAACTGGCTTCTGGGCAGATTTGGCCAATGGGAGGCACTGATGGAAAACCAGAGGGTAGGAAGAGAGGAGAAGCCAAGGTGTGTTTCCCATCTCTCCCAGCTTCTAACAGAGCCCCTTCTGTGGTCCCACCTCTCACCAGAAGGTCCCAGCTTTTGTGCCACCTCCATCTGTTCCCTCTAGCTGTAGGGTGGTAGAATCTTCCTGCTGCTCTTGATCTTGGGGCTGCTTCACCTTTTTGCTGGGGTGCTCAGGTCTTCCATCACCTTTGTACCCCATTCCCGACATTAAACCCCCTCTGTTTTAATTGCCTAGAGAGGTTTTCTGTTGCCCTGACTAGACCCTGACTGACAACAGTGCTTGTGTAGCATCATTTGTAATAGCAAGAAATTAGAAATATCTTAAAATGCCAATCATTGGGAAAATACAAAATACCATGCAACAGTTTTCAAAGTGATATAGATCTTGTGCACCAACATGGAAGACATGTGGTGGAAAACAGAAAGTCACAGAACAATATGTACTGCGGGGTTTGATTTACACTTAAAAAAACAAACAAACCAATACTACATATTTTCTACAGTTGTATACAATCTATAGATTCATAGGAATATGAGTATTACCTGAGATGTAAGTGGGGAAGGGGAAGAGCAGTAAGAGAGAATTTTCTTATCTGTGTTGTTTTAAGTTATTATAAGGAAAACATTTATTTATTACATGTGTAAGTGAAAAATAATTTTTAAACCTGACAGCAAAAACAGAAAAGGAAATTGAATTGGAGAGTTATATTAGAACTATATTTTGAAGCATTTGAAATGCAAGCTAAGGGTTTGTGCATAATTCTGTAAGCCACAAGGAGCTGGTGACGAGGTGTGAATGGTCATGATGTGAACCCATCTAGGCTGTGACAGCACCTCCTCCTAGGGTGGTTGGAGGATTGGATGAGTAAATATACTTACATATGAAGCAGCCAGAACAGTGTTGGCAGAATGACTGCTTTCTAAGTTTTAGCTTCCCTTATTATCCCCCTCACTCACTCCACCTCCACCACATGGACTTTTCACATTCCCATGAATAGGCCAAGCTCTTTGGGGCCTCAAAGTCTTCGTAACTGCTGTTCCTTATCCCTATTTGTTCCTTTCTTCCTTCTCTTTCATGCTGTGGGGTTTAACCTAAACATTCCAGCTTAGTGAGGCCTCCACCAACCTCCTCCTCTACCTAACTCCCAGGCCCACTCTTTTTCTCTGTCCAAGCATCCTATTCGCTTTCTTCTGAACACTTGTTACAATTTGTAATCAAGTCTGTGCTTGTTTTTTTTTGTTTGTTTTTTTAATGTACCTGTTCAATATTTTTCTTCCCTGCCCACAAGTATGCAAGAAGGCAGGGATAGAATTGTTTGATTCACTGCTGTGTCCCAAAAGCCCTGGCACAAAGTAGATGTAGAAGTAGAAGTAGTAATAATAATAGTAGTAATAGCTACTATTTATTGAGCCCTTGCTATGTGCCAGGCATGTTTTTAAGGGCTTTATATATATTAACTCATTTGAACCTCTTAATAACCTTTTTAGGTAGGCATTAATATTATCCCCATCATACAGATAAAGAAACTGAGATGGAAGAGATTAAGAAACTTGGCCAAGTTTACACAGCTAGTGTTAGAGCTGGGATTCAACTCCCCAGTGTGCCATAAATATTTATTAAATGGTCAATTGATTTTAATACAATGCTGGTTTGTGGTATTCCTGATGTTGGTATGCTCCAGTAATCTATAAATAATGCAATTTGTTCTAGAAGAAATGGGAATGATTAGCCTAATTGATAGTGTCTGTAGGGAGGTCTTAGCCCCTAGGGAGGGAAGGCAGCTATTTCCCATTGAGAGGCAGTAAATAGAGCTTTGTGTAATAGGCTGATGGCAGGGTTGCAAATGAGGAGCAGGATGTGCTGGCAGAGATGTGGGAAACTCCCCAGCCTCCAGACCACATTACCTGGTTCTTTAGAGAACGCTCCCTGCCAAGCCTAGTCACAGCCAGAGCTCCGAGAAAGGCGTTCTGGGAGCAAAAGAGAACTGGCTGCCTCAAGGATGCTGCCAAGGAAGTAAGAGAAACCACTCCCTTGACTCAGGCAAAGGAGATTTCTGTTCAGTCCTGGCCTTTAGAGGAAAGACTTTCCTGGAAGCCAACCTTACCCTGAATCCCTGTTAGGTGAATCCCAATAGCAGGAGCTGTAACTCTGGGTGTGTTAATGTCAGATGGAAAAATAATCATAATATTAAGGCAGCTAATATTCATCACTTTCTCATCTTGTGCCAGGCCCCATGTGAGGAGCTTGAAATAACTCAGCTCCTTTCATTCTTGTAACAACCCTGGAGGTTCCTTCAACATTCATTTGGTCAATAAATATTCATCGAGCACCCACCATGTTGATGACATAAGTACTATTTTTAACTCTGTTTTACAAACGAAGAAAAGGAGATTTAGACTAAGTAATTTGCCCAAGTTATAAATTGGCAGCATTGGAACTATGCAGGGTTGTCTGATGCCAAAACCCTTATTCATTACCTCTACCCTGAATTGCCTTCTAAATTTAAAACCACCATTTATTTCTATTTTCTATGTGTCAGGTATTTACTATAATCATCATTAGGGGTCATTCAATAAGATAATGAATGCCTGGTCCATAATAAGTGCTCAGTAAATATTAGTTTGTGTTATTCCACATATGTGATATATATTTAGTAGTAATAATGATAGCAATAATCAGATGAACAGATAAAAGCTGGGAGAGGTCTATGTAAGAGGCAAAAATTGCCAACTGCCTGAACCTTCTAGAAATCCTGCTCCTAATCAAAGACGCAGCCTACATCGGTCATAAACGTCTCCATGTATATAGAAAATGTCTAATCCTAGTTCTGCCCATTCTCTTCTCCCATCTGTAAAATGAGGACCACCCGACATCTTCACGAGGCATGCAGGAATGAGTGAGGCAGTCCACTGACGTGCAGAGTCCCCACTCCCCACCCCTTACCTCAGCATGTGAAGGGTGATGGCAGGTGAGGTGCTGAGGCGAGATCGCCCACCCAGGAGCCGGAGTTCTGCAAGCTCAACCCAGCACCCCACTCACCAGCTCAGCGATCCAGGGCAAATCTCTTTCACTTGTCTAGACTTTGGTTTCCTCCCTACCAAAACATTAAGGATCATAGGTACTCTGAGAGTTATTATAAAGCTCAAAACGAAATCTCATATGTGATATCTAAGAAAGAGCAGAGTCTGGACTGCCGAGTAAATGCGCAGTTTCTGGATTCAGCATCAGAGCAGGATAGGCCCTGGGTAGTGCCCTCGAGCCAGCCAGGAGGGCGGACGGGCACCATTCATGAGCCTTGCAGCTGCTGACGGGGAGAGCATTCATCTGATAATATCAACCCTTTCAGTGGCAGAGTCTTTGCAGCTTCCGACATATTCAGTCTCATTTTCTTTTCCCCCCAGCCCCGTGAGGTAGGCATCACAAGGAGGAATGGCTTACTCATGGGCACACAACCAGTAAAAGGCAGAGCTGGGCTTAGCCCCATTAGGACTTGAGTCTGTCTTTCCCCAGCACCAGGTAAGGTCAGCTGGTATTCAGAACCTAACCTAATCCAGGAGCCAGGAAAGCAAAGTGACATAAATCACAAATCCGCTACTCAGGAGGCCCTTTCACTGGGCAGGGGCTCTGGGAGACAGGTGAAGATGGAAAGAGAAATTAATTTGAAAGAACGCGGAAAGCATCAGCTAGATTCTAATCAGGCAGTCGGGCTGCCAGCAGAACTGCAAATCATTTATCAAATGCCTCCTACCCACACTTGATGCATCACTTTTCCCATTATCGTGAAATTTGGTAGAAATTAAATAAATTTTCATAGGGCTAAACTCAGCCCCTAACTCACTCTGTGATACTAGCATGTCATTTAGGATCACTGAGTCTCAGTTTTCTCTTCTATAAAAATAACAGAGTTGAATGAAATCAGAGTTTCCCAAACTTCAGGCATTAGCATCTGTGGTCATGATTTTTGCCATCTATAAGCCCAACCACTACTATTGTTTACTTAATATTGTTCTTTACATGTATCTTTTTTGCCAGAATAAATGCATTTAAAAAACAAATCCTATACCACCCAATAAATGTGAAAACAGAGCCTCTTGAAATAATAATTTATAATGAATACATAATTATTAAGATTTTAAAAATTCCCCTAAAATCATCCTTCATGCTAGCTGATACCTAAAGACCCTCCAGCCCTGGCATTTTCCCAGTGAAAAACCTTTGCAGCATTGCTGACTCCAGGGGAGCCTTTCTGATCCCCTGCATTAGACGTTCCCTCAGCACGTGCCCTGTCGAGGTGTTTATTGTGCTTTTATGTGATCACAGCACAGTCTGTCTTCCCTTCTACAACGCAGTGGCCAAGAGCGCCAGCTCTTGCTCCAGATGACCTGGAAAGACCCAGGCTTGGGCACTGGCTCAGGCACTGCCGGTCGTCGGAGCTTGGCCAAGTTACTCAACAAAGTTAAATTGATCTCAAAGACTCGGTTTCTTTATCCACAAAATGAAGTTAATTTTTCTGCAGTGAATAGAATCTAAAAAAAAAAAAAGTCTAAAGTAATTCTGCTGGGGAAGGAAGAAGAGATATAAGATGGTGTCCAAAAAGGTTCAAAGTCAAGGGAAGAATTTTTCAATCGGAGGAGGAATATCTTTTACAGCAGAGACCCCACTCCATTTGTGGTATTCGATATGATAATGACCACATGAATGTGATATGTGTTCAGTGTACAAGTGCGTGAAGAGCTTTTTAGGCCTGATTTCATTTAACCCTCACAACCATTATCGTTCCTACTTTACAGATGAAGAAACTCAAGGTTCAATGGGATGAAGTGTCTTGTCCAAGGACACAACCGGAAAGTGGCTGCACAGGGCCTTGGACTCACTGGCAGGAGCTTCCTGAACGAGGTCGCGTGGCTGCCCTGGCTGAGGGCCCTGTCCCTAGGGGCACGGAGCTGACCACCCTCTCGCCTGCATGGCACTGCCGTTGCTGCCTCATGACCGACAGAATATGATTTCTGATAAGGCGTTTGCAGCACAGGCTGCATCTCTTTAGGAGCCATCAACATCCTTTTGAGTCTTCCCCCTTCCTATCCTTTCCTCTCCAATCCTTTCTGCTTGCCTCACAAGACTAATGTACCCAAAGCACAGCCTTCGTCGCGTTGTGGGAAGCCAGTGCCTCTTCCCTGCCTGGCAGTGACAGTGGCTCCGCGTGACCTGTGCTACAAAGCACCAAGTCCTGCTGTGGCGCCGCAAGGGGAGGGCAATGCCAGGAGGGTGGGTCTGCTTTCATCTTGATTATATAATTGCTCCCTGCATAAAATATCATTTGAATGAGGCTAAACTGTGCAAACTTACTAATGGAACAGCATTAGACAAAGTCTGGAGACCCAGGCTTTCTCCCGGCCCTGCCACTAAGTAGCTGTCTCTGGAAATAGGGAAATGATAATATTGTCTTACAGCTCTGGTGGAAGGATCAAAGGAGAGACAGTGAACACAGTGGACAATATTTACTTAACATAGGCAATGTACATGAAGCATAGATGTCAACAAAATTCTTGTGCCCATTGGAAGAGTTACTAAAGCAATATGTCTTTCAAGCATTTATAACCTCTTCTCTCCTCTTCCCTTCCACCAGTCCCTGCTTAGCAACTCTTCCTGCTTTTTTCATTTTGTCTTCCCAGCCCCTCCAAATGCCATCTCCTCCATCTCCACCAATACAAATTATAGGGATCTTTAGGACCTAAATCCAGTTGATCATCCTCCCCAAACCTATAGCCTGGCTATTGATTTGGCCTCACTTGGAGTAGACACCAGTTTAAGAAGACCTTTCTCCTGGGCTTGTTTATCTTGTCTTGGTCAAGAGCTGGTCCTGATTGCCTCCCCATTTCCTCGCCAGAGATCTCTGGTCATCCTGGCACAGGTGAAAGCTGAATGGGTCGGCATCTCCATTGTTAGCACTTTCTGTTTGTGAGCTCTCTGATGAGGCACCTTTTGGGGGTAGCCCCAGCTCCCAGGACCACTGCCCTAAGATTCAATCTGGACCAGTCCAGTCACCTGCTGCAACTGCCCCATGGATGCAAAATGATGAAAAAGCCATGAGACTGGAGCAATGGGTCAAGGAAAATAAAGATTTATTTCTTGTCAGGGACCAAGTTGTTTCCTCATGCAAAGCACCTCAGCCTGAGACCTTAGTTAGCACAGAATGATGAGGACTGGAGCATTCTTTGATCCCAAGGATGCTTGTTGGAGGGCAGGCACCATGGAAGATTGTAACTTCCTTGGCAATAGCAAATTCAAGGACATCACTTTGGTTCAGGCTTTTAGCTGCATTCAGGGGACACTGGACCAGGGCTCACCTGTCCCAGGTGGGCAGTGATTATAAATCCAACAATAAATAAATAACCTGGAGGAGCTTAACTCTAGGCTTTGAAATGTAATTCTTTATGCCTCCTGCCATGATATTTTTCCAGCTCCCCAACCTCTGTAAATTAAAACTGCAGATCTTCTACAAAGCTGAATTCCCAGTGGTTTTAATTAGTCTGTGAAGCACAAATAGTTAGGTATGTCCAGATGTTTAAGAAAATT
>JAQZBX010100025.1:0-11410 GCA_029593785.1 Cabassous unicinctus
CAAAATATGATATATACTTCTCCTACTTACTTACTAAATGAGGACCTGCTATTATTTCACCAATTATAGCTTTATACTTACTTTAGTCTGCATAACAATGTATGAAATGTGTTGATACTTAACCATGGAATTGTTCCTGCATTCTGACAACATTCAAATGGAAAACAAATCTTTGCTGCCTTATACCATCTCCCCGGTGACCCAATCAAAGCCTAAATCCTGTAATATGTTCTTCTATAAAAAAGAGGAAAAAGTCAATGAATTTGATGATAAATCAATAGGAATCAGCAAACGGAAAATGTTAAAGAAAAAATAAACACTGGGGAAAAGTATCAAAAGCTATGGTAAAATATCAAGCCATAAAATATAAATATAAAGTACTACAACAAGAATAGAATGGGAGTCCATTACATCACCTGATAAATCTTTCTTTCCTTTATAAAGTTCTTTTTTTCTATAAATAGGACTATACATGTATGAAAAGATTTAGTTGTCACACTATCTTCTCTCATATCTTTACAGAATGCTTGCTAGCAATATACACTTTTACAAAACCCTGATATTTTTAATTAAATTATATATGTAATAAAGAAATGAATTATTTTTTCAAGTCTTATAGAGCAGTATACTTTTGTTAGAAAAACACTCATACCATTGAGTGGTGATGAAGAATGTGAGCTCTACATACAGACTGGCTAGATTCAAATGTGAGTTTGTCCTTTAACCTGTTGACTGACCATGAAGAAGCTATGGAACTCTTTGATCCCCAGTTTCATCATCTGTAAAATTCAGCCAATCAAATACATTTATTAAGGTACATTTCTAGGTCCTGGGGAAACAGGATTGAACTTAATTAGAAATAATCTCATGTTCAGACAGCTTTCATAGTAGAGGAAACAAAAGGCATAAGCAATATATATGGAACATTAGATGGGGTAACTGCTATGGAAAAAATGCAGCAAGGATGAGGGATGGAGCTGATGTGATTTTCAATAAGGTAGTAAGGGATGGTCTTAGAAGGAAGAGAATGAGAAAAGATCCATGAAGTTAACTGAGAGGGGAATTTCAGGAAGAAGAATAAATGTGTAAAAGTCCAGACAGCATCAGGGCTAAAGTGTACATGGAAGGGTGAGGAGGTCAGTGTGACCATATCAAAGAGAACATGACAGACACAGTAAAAAAGGAAGAGGTAATAGAAGTAAGTAAGAGGGCCAAGATCAAGGAGATGTTGGCTTCTGTATAAATTTTGATATTTACTTTCTTAATGTGATTGTAAGTCTTGTAGGTTTGGTGAAGAAAAGTTATATGAGCCAACTTATTTTTAACAGTAATACCCTGAGCCCTAGATTGAGACAGACTCAAGGAGGATAAGATAGAAAACAGGGATGCAATCTAGAAGGCTACAACTATAATTTATACATGAAGATGATGATAGTTTTGGCTAGAGTGGTAGTAGAAGAAGTATTTAGGAACTATAACACTCCAAATATATTCTGCACAAAGAATCAACGTGATATGCTGATGGACTAGATGTGAAGTGCATGAAATAGAGATAATTTGATGATTATTAAGACTTTCCCGAACAGGTAAGGGGATGGCTTTCTATTACCTGTCATTAAATTTTAGATATTTCAAAAACCTACTGAAGTATTATCTTGTGAAGATAAACTATATTAGTTATATAACTAATGTCCTTTGAATATTCCATGGCACTCAGTAGTTGCTCAGTAAAACCTTTTTACCATTATTTTGTAACAATCATTTTCAAATAAAAACTAATGTGCATATATTGTAATGCTCTATTCCTATCTTATTTTATTTAACATTATTTAAAGAATTTAAATTTAAAATACATATAATTTTGGCATACCACCATGGACAATGGGATTTTGTCTTAAAAAATACTTCAGAGCAACCTTTACAAACATATGATAAGCAATGGTATACATTGGGAAAAAAAAGGAATCATGCAAATAATCTAGTTTTCATATTTTCCAAATTTTATATTTCCATAATGACATCATAAATGCTTTCTAAAAACATTTTAAGAGAGTACAGTATTCTTTATTTAATTAAACCTTTAGGATACACAGAAATTATTATTTCTGAAAAATTAGAGAAGCTTTTGACCATTGTTGCCAAAAACAATTCAAGCACTCTTCATAAAAATGAGCAGAAAATGTGAAGTTCTTACAAATATAAGAATCAATATACAAGATGAGAGATTAGTGAAAAATATATTATGAATAAAATAAGTGTTTGTAAAAACATCTGAAAATGTTAACAAATGAAAGAAGAATGTGATAAATATAGGTTCTAGACAGAGTTCAGAAAAATAACTCATAATAAAATAATTTATATAGATATTATATTTGTCAAAATTTGCATAGAAATTCAGGATATAGATGAAAATAATACACATTTTTATTATTTGAATAAATTAGTGAACATTGACCAAATGGTGAAAGTTGTTATACATTTAAACTATATAAAGGAGGTTGAACATTACTTTAATTATTCAAAAGTCATTTTGAAAGTAACCAAATATCATTTAACAAAGAAAACTTTAATATAAGTTAAAATAATACAAATCACTTTGATACACAAAAATGTATTTTAAAACAATTATAAAATTTAAATAAATAGTAAAAGACTTGGAAAATAAAGAAAACAGTTTCTTAAATATAACTTGAATAGTAGATAAAATTAAAACTGCAATTCCAGATTATATAGAGGAACTTTTAATGGAAATTTCATTCAACTATGTGAGTAAAGTTTATGGGATGCGCCAAAATTTGGTTATCCATTTTTAGCTTTATAAATTTTCTCTACTAACTTATTTTTTAAAATGAGCAAAGAACATTGAGGAAATTATTTCTGTTAAAGACTGTAATAATATTATAGAAACCAGTAGAAAGAAAACAATACTTTTTTCATCATACTGATATTAAACAAAGAAAAACTAATTACTGAATCTTGGCACATCAAAGAATGGTAGAATTTTCAAGTGGTTAGCAAGTAGAAACAAAAGAGATATTACTGAATGCAGATATTTAACCTCATGAATTTCCAAAACCTCAGGTCTTAAAGCATTGCAAGATGAGATTATTGGTTTTGCTTATGTACCAAGAAAATATTCATCTTATATATTTAAATGACAAAGGATTTACTAAGTATTTTAGGGATGAGTGGAAAATGAAAGCTACAAAAGAAAATTAGAAAATGACAATCATTTTGAATAAATATATAATATATACACACATACATAAGATTACACTAGAAGACTATAAATAAAACTCTCAAAAATCATTTGGATATTATTATTTTCTTTAACATTTTAAATCAACTGCAATGCAAACTAATTAAAGGATGCTAATTTATTTTGAGAAAGACCAAGTAAATACCCAAATAGGAAAGAAAGAAAAAATACACATAAATATTCAGCATCACTGACATTTCAATTGCCTTGAGCTCTCTTTCTTCTCCTGGAACCTAATGAAAGCATTTTTCACTTCAGGAGAAGCATTAGAAGTGTCTACTAAGTCAATTACCACAGGGCATGCCTTTGCAGTTTCATCCAGTGTGACAAGTCCATATTCAATAGGATGGGCTGCAAGTCAGGGACTCTGATAAAGGTTCTTAATGAGTTTTCCAGGAGATGCTGGCTATCTGAAGTAGTAATGGGAGTTCCCTATCTGATTGCTGAAATCACTTCTCCTTTTAAGGTCTTCAACTGATTGGATAGATGTAACTTATTGCTGACAGCAATCTCCTCCGTTGCTTGTAAATCTAACCAGCCATCTATGCAATCAACCCACCAATGGTTAAAGTCCATGAAATGTCCTTTTATTACAATTATCCCAGTGTTTGCTTGACCAAACATCTGGGCACCATTACCTGGCTGAGTTGACCACATTAGCCTAACCATCACATCTGTTGAAATGATTTCTTTAAGTACTACGTTAATTAACAACAATGAAAAAATTTTATAGAGATTTGGAAATAACTCCTTTTAGAAGAGAAACTAATTATTTTCTAGAATATCTGGAGAGAATTTGATGGCATGGATGCAGGAGTTACAAAATAATATCATATATTTGCTGCAATTTTGAAAGCACAATTCTCTTCATTGAAAATTCAATGATACTGATGAAAGCATATTTGGATATTTAAAAGTCTCCATCAATTTATTTCACAACTGGTGAATTCGGGGTTTATACCAAATGAGAGACTAATAGAGATATTTCTATGCCAATGCCATCTCAATAGGTTATGTTACTCCATGCAAAATCAGCGTGTTAGTATCACTTTCCACCATTGAAATCATTTTTAAATTGTCATTAAGTGTACTTTTCAAATAACAAAAGTAAAAATTGCAGGAAGAATAATTTATAAAACTTATTTTATGACTATATTTTTTTATGCTGAAGCTATATTTCTGAAATTCCAAAATGTCATCTGTAAAAAAAAATAATTTTGGCAGAAGATAAGGACTGAGTAAAAGAAAGGAAACATGACTTCTTTGGACTACATTTTTAAAAAATTAGAACTTTATTCCTGAGAATTATACAATATTATTATTTTCTTAAAATTCTCTTCCTCTTTTAGTGAAATGAGGTAGAGTTTATTATCACAGCTGCTGTGTCAGTAAAGCTACTCCTAACTAGGTAATCATTGTTGATTGTAAAAATGCCTTGATGAGCAGTAAAGAGACAAAACATATCTGGGACAGCAGCTTGGAATAGAAGGGGTGACAACTGGGGTAATAATTTTTGGAAGGACCTCAAGCTATATAGAGTAATAACTCTATTTTAGAGAAAGAAATATTTTATAGTGCTTCATGGAAATGTAGAAAGAAAATGTTGGCTGTAGAAGGAGATGAGTAAGAAGAGAAATAATTCAGTGAAATGTTATAAATCTAGGGAATACAAAGGAGAAGTGCAAGTGGGGAATTCTTTCTTGGAGGAGTTGTGATATTACTTTTAGAATAAGGAGGTATGGTATAAATACATAAAATTCTACTTTGCTCAGAGTCCTATGACAGTGTTAGACATCTGGAGTTGGTTTTTGTGAAATTCTAGAGAATAAGATATGCTGTTTAAGACAAACTTATCCACAATTTAAGGAACAAGAAAATCTCCATTTTGTAATTTTAAATTCCTTGATTTTGCTTTTGAATTTAAAGAATGTAGAGTCATGTTCACAGCTGTTTACATATTTAGTCTTGTAGATTCAGTATAACAGTCTTTTCACCCAAAAGTTAAGGCATACCTTATTTTATAGTGCTTTCAGATTTTTTTTTACAAATTGAAGGTTTGGAACAAAACCAACCCTGCAATGAGCAAGCCTATTTGTTCTAATTTTCCAACATCATGTGCTGACTTCATGTCCCTGTGACACAGTTTAATTTGGGTATACACTTTCCTTAGACATATGCTATTGCATACTTAATAAACTACAGTGTATTGTAAATATAATTTTTATATGTACTGGGATCATAAAATCATGTGAATCACTTTATTTCAATATTTGATTTATTTCAGTGGTTAGGAACAGAAACTGCAATGTAGGCCTGTTTTGAAATGCCTATAAACTATTGAGGTATGAAAATCACAGTATTTCAAAACCCAATGAATTACTCAATGAATCTTTAAGGAAAATGGCATCGCCTTTCGCTCAGATTTGGGTTTAAATTTACAAAATGTCACCTACTATATGTATTAGTCAGCCAAAGAGGTGCTGATGCAAAGTATCAGAAATTTTTTGGCTTTTATAAATGATATTTATTTCAGATGAAAACTTACATTTACAAGGCCCTAAAGAGTCCAAGACAAGATGCCATAAGACGTATTTTCTCATGAAGTGTGTGACCATGAATTGAAGCAAGATGGCTCCCAATCTCTGTAAGGGTTCAGCCTTCTTCTTCCTCTTAAGGCTTCATGGGGCCAGCTTCTTCTGATCTCAGCTGTAGGATGGAGGTCTCATTTCTTTCTGGGCCCTCTCAGCTGCTCAGGGCAGCCTGTGGTCTCTTCACCTGCAAACTGCCAATTGCATGGTTCAGGTTTTCCTGGGGCTCCAGGATCAAAACTGACAAAGTTCTCTCTTCATCTTCTGTATCTTCTGTGTGACTTCTTGAGTGTGTGTCCATTTATATAGCCCACCAAGGAGGTGGGGACTTAAACTGCATTTTACCCTACTGACATGGTCAAATCAAAATCCTAATCTTAACATAATTTAATCAAACATTTCTCAGCTGAATCTAATACATTCAAAGGGGATCACACCCAGAGTAACAGACCAGTTTATAGACAAAATATCTCTTTTTAGAATTCAAAAATAATCTAAAACTGCCATATTATACTTCAAAATTGGGGGAAATATTAATTTCTCTTAATTGCATGTTCTTAAAGGGATTCTATGTGTGCCCCACCCAAGATTTACACATTTGCAATAGTTTCAGTCCAGGGCATCCTTAAATTATGCACTTGGGTCAAATCTGCTTCTGCTGCATCTACAGAGTAAGTGGGCCCTATAGTTGCTCTTTCCGGTTTTTAAAATTTTCATAGGTATGCCCAGACAGTCCTTTCTTCATGACTTCCTTACCAATATTATTTCCCAAACTATTGCCAGGACATTTTTATCAGAACTTTCTGGAAACACAGAACTGCATAATTTGAAATTGCTGGGGAATTAATATTCCATGAGTTTTATTTTCACCAGTATGAGATCACAGTTGGCAGATAATTTTTTTTCTTATCTTACTTCATTGGAAACATGGTTTGCTAATATTTTTTATTGAGTTGGTGTGTGTGTGTGTGAGTGTGTGTACAGAATTTTGAGCCTAATCCCCTTTTGTTCCTCTTTTCTATAATGAGGATTCATATATAGTTTGAGTAGAACAAATATTGTAGGTAATAATGTAGAAAGAGAATACAATGTGCAAACTTTGCTGCAAATTTTTTAATTGAAAACTTGTAAATGATAGAAGTACAAGATTTGAGATTAGCCATTTCCAAAAATATGCCAATATAGATGAGGTAGAAAGAATAATGTCTGCCCACCCAAAGTTGTCAAAGTTCTAATTCCCAGAACCTGTAACTCCTTACCTTTAATGAAAAAATATGCATTGCTGTTGGAATTAGTTAGGGATATTGTGATGGGTTGATTATCCTGTATTATCTGCATATGCCTGATGTAATCACAAAGGAATTTACAGGGGAACGAAGGAGGCAGGGGTGTAAGAGGCAAAGGAGATGCGATAAAAACAGGTAGGTTGGAGTGGCATGTTGGTTGGCATGAAGGGGTCCATAAGCCAAGGAATAAGGACATCCTGGAGAAGTTGGAAAAGGCAAGGAATGCAGTCTGCTGACACTTTGAGTGTTAGTGCAGCAAACCCATTTTAGATTTATGTCCTTCAGATTTGTGTGATAATAATTTTGTTTTGGTATAAGCCACTAAAATTTGTAGTAATTTGTTTCAGCAGCAATAAGTAACTGATGCATAAGACAGAATAATTACTTTTAGAAAATTAATATGTGAAAACCAAATTGAAAGAAAAAATTGCTACTATTTCCTTTCTTGACCTTAATTAACTTAACAAAATGCTTACTATTGTTAATATTGCAAGGTGAGTTTAGCACTATTGTTCCAATTCTCTTCACCCAGCCAGAGGCAAGGGGAATCATTTTATTACTGCAAAAGTACTTCCCTAATTGCAAGCGTATTGGTTGGTAAAACCAAAAATGCCCTTAATAAATTAAAATTATACAATGAAACACAAAAGTCAAAAACATGAAAACCTGAAAAGCTAATGTAATCAAATTATTGCGAATTTTGTATCTTGAGACCAAAAATAACCAACATATATTTTGACTTTTCTGCTTTCACCTCTTCTGTTTATTCTGGACCATAAGTAGAAATTCACTCATTGAGCCTGTCCAAGTTGGAAGGTGTTCAGTAGCCACCATTTTGACTCTATCCCCAGCATGACGGGAAGACTGACTGATTGAAAATCCAGTGAAGTTAAGGACTGACTTCTTTCCAAGATCAGACTGCAGTCCTAGCCTAGGCTCCAGCCCTACATCCAGCAGAGAGGAAGCTGGCAGGGCCTGAACCAGGCTTTACAGGCAACTGCAGTTGCTCTCCACTGGCACAGACTGAATAATTGGACACCTTGGGCTGCATAATTGCACCCAATAGGATAGGAGAAGAGCAGGCTATCTTCTGCCTCTCTGGACAAGGAGAGGCATTTTCAGCCCACATGAACTGGTTTGTTGAGTGCCTTTGAGTCCATCCCCACCTCTGATCCCAATAGGATAGAAGGGGGATGGTGTTCCCTCAGCCTCTCAGGGCAACTGCTGGTGCTTTTGACCTGCACAAACTGATATTTGGGCACCTGTGGCTCCATATCTATCCCCAATAGAACAAGAGACAGAGTGTGTTTGCTCAGCTCTGTGGTAACTGCTGGTGCTTTTGGCCCACACAGCCTGGACTGGAGGTTACTTGTGGATCCACCCTCATCCCCCAATAGGAAAGGAGGGGGCTGATATTTTCATAGCTTTTCTGGGCAAGAGCAGACACTTTTGGCCTGCATAGAATAAACTGTTGGATACCTATGGATCCACTCTTACCCCCTATAGACTAGGAGGGGTCTGATGTCTCCACAGCTTCTCTAGGCAATGGCAGATACTTTCAGCCAACAGGAACTAAACTGTTGGATTCCTGTGGATTCAACCCCATGCCATAATAGGATAAGAGCAAGATGGTGTTTCCTCAGTCTCTCTGGGCAACAAAAGTTACTTTTGGCCTACAGGGACTGAACTGTTGGGCATTGGTGGTTCTGTTCTGAACCCCTAAATGACAGAAGGGACAGTAATTCCTCAGCCTCTCAGGGCAACTGCAGGTGTATTCAACTGACACAGATCAGATTGTTGGGCACTCCAGATGGTCTATTCCCACCACTGGCAGTGAGGGGGTCTGATGCTACATCAGTTTACATGGGAAACTGTGGCGATTTTGGACCCACACAGGACAGATTTCTGCCTAAAACTACAGTTCCATCCCTGCCCAAAGTAAGAGAGGAAAGGGTATGAAGCTTCATCAGTCTCTCTGGGCAACTACAGTCTTATCCTGCCCATCTTCGATTATTTTACATGGCTGCAGCTCTGTACCTACAGCTGACAGAGGAGAAAGTTGGGGGAAACTTCCTCAATTTCAGGAGCAACATGGGTGGCTTCAGCCTCCATAGCTTACAGCACCAACTACATCCTCAACTCTTGCTATACAACAAGCAAGGAAGAAAAGACTAGAAAGCCCTAAACTAAAGGGAGAAACTGCACCCAGAAAAAGGCATCTAGCATTCCAGATGCAAAAACACCAATAAAAAATTACAATCCATAACAAGAAACAGAATGATATGGCCCAGTTAAAGGAATAAGATAAGCTGCAAATGACAAAAGGGAATTGAGACAACTAATTTTATATTTTCAAATAAATCCCCTTAACAAATTCCATGAGATCACTAAAGAGATTAAGAATATTAAGACACTGGAGGAGGACAAACTACACAGCTGGAGGAACTAGAAAAAGAAGAGCAAACTAATCCCAAAGCAAGTAGAAGGAATGAAAAACAAAGATATGAGCAGAAATAAATGAAATTGAGAAAAAATAATAATAAAAAGAATTAACAAAACAAAAAGTTGGTTCTTCAAGAAGATGAACAAAATTGACAAACCCTTAGCTAGAATGACAAAGAAAAAAAGAGAGAAGATGCAAATAAATGGAATAAAAAATCAAAACAGGAACATTACTACTTACCCCACACAAATAAGAGACATCATAAGAGAGTACTATGAAAAGTTTTATGTTATTAAACTAGCCAATGTAAATGAAATGGAAAAATTCTTAGAAATGTATAAGCAACCGGAAGAAAAAGAGGATGTTGGCTTAGGAGGACGACTGCGAACAGCTCCCAGATAACGGCAGAGTGGACGGGGTGCGGCACAGGTGTCTGTGCTGTGGGTGTGTGGAGTAAGAAGCTTGGGACATCTATCTGGACAGATCGATGGTGTGGACTGAACCATAGAGATTCGTCAGTTTTAAGCCTGCCTATGGTGGTTAACACATTCGGCTGACCCCCACACTTATGGGGAAAAAAAAAAAAAAAGCCGGCTGGAAGAGCGACTCCCATCACTCCGGTAACTGGGTGACCTGACCCGGTGGGAGAGGGTGTTTTATGAGGGGGGAGCTCCGGTAAGAGAGCTTTATTGTCTGGGGATTTGGTTTCCTGAAGCCTCCTGCAACTTAGACGAACAAAATAGCTGCAGTGAATCAGCACCCGGAGGAGGGGAGGGGTTAATCTTCTAAGGAGTTGAGTAGCCGAGCAGCCCAAGGATTAGTCCCAGCCCGCGGAGCTGGGAAGAGGAGCAATCCCCAAGAGAGGGAGAGTTCTGACAGAAAGCAGAGAGGGGATATTTTAGCAGTCGATCTGGCTGCCTGGACCCCCACATAACTTTGGGAGCAGATAAGCCAGCTTGAAGTAGCGCCAGGCTGAGGGGAGAGGCGAATCTGCAGTTAACCTCATTTACATGCAGCCCAATGACGCAGGGGCTCTGATCCAGAAGGGCGGAGTCTGCCGGAGTCTGCCGCTTTTAGCATTCTACACATCAGACTTTTGCGTCCCTGGGGAATGCAGAAATTGGGAAGTGCTTGATTAGTTTCCAGGAGCCCAGTTAGAGACTCTTCCATGAGGGGGAGAGTCTAGAGAAGGACTTATTTTTGGTCCTGTATTACGCCCAAAAATAAATAAATAAATAAATAAATAAAACGGTCCCTTTAATAAATGAAAAATAAATTCTTTTTAATTTAGTTTAATAGCCAAAAACTTCTTCAGGACCTGCATACAAAAACCCTGCAGGGGAGAACGAAGATGGCGTCGATCTAGGTGGTTGCTCACGGTTCAGATCTCCCGGGACGGCCGACTGTGGACGCAGGTCCCGCCCGAGGGTCTGTGCTGTGGGCGCGCGGAGTGGGAACCTTGGGTAGTCTAGCAGCTGGCGGACCCACGGTGTGGAGTGATCGGTGGAGATTCGTGAGTTCTGGGCCTGCCTTAGGTGGTCAGCACGGAGGGCTGAGCCCCGCCCGCACAGAAAACGGCTGGCTGGAGCCACGGATCCTGCATCCGCGACTCACGCTGCCTGCTGGCTTGTGGGAACATAATCTGAGGGAGGGAGGGCTCTCACAGAAGGTGGAGAGTGGTTTAACCTCTGTGGATTTGGCTGCCTGGACACCCTCATAGCTTTCTTAATTTTCTTTATTTTTATTTTTTATTTTTTTTTCGCCTCTGCCGCCCTTCCCACCGCTCCACGCCCCTCCAGGAGCTCCGGCCTCTCTGCCCTTCCCACCGCTCCAC
>JAQZBX010100026.1:0-11409 GCA_029593785.1 Cabassous unicinctus
CGGGGCCTCCTTGTGAGGGCAGGCCGGCCCGCGCAGCCTAGTGGGCTGATGCAGCAAGCCCTCACAACAGGAAGCGGGTGTGGCTCAACCAATAGAGCCCCTGTTTACCATGTGTGAGGCCCCGGGTTCACTTCCCGGGGCCTCCTTGTGAGGGCAGGCCGGCCTGCGCAGCGCGAGGGGTTGATGCAGCAGGACCTCACAGCAAGGGGAAGGTAAGCAGACACGGAGAAGACACACAGTGAATGGACACAGCAAGCACAAGCAGCAAGGGGGGGATAAATAAATAAATAAATAAATCTTTAAAAAATAAATAAATAAATAAAGATATTGCTCCAGTGTCTTCTGCCTTGCATTGTTTCCTATAAGAAATCTGCTGTCATCCTTACCTTTGTTCTATTTTTATATCAAGGTGTCTTTTCTCTGATTACTTTCAAGAATTTCTTTTTACCACTGATTTTGGACAATTTATGATATTTCTTGGTGTCTCTTGTCCTTGGAGTTCATGTAACTTCTTGGACATGTATGTTTATAATTTTTATCAAATTTGGAAAAGTTTTGGCCTTTATTTCTTGAATTATTTTTATGCACCCTCCGACTTTGAGGACTCTAATTACACATATAATATGTCACTTGAGGTTATACCACAGCTCACTGAACTGCTCTTAGTTTATAAAAATTATTTTTCTCTTTGTGTTTCACTTTTGGATATTTCCCATTGGCCTGTCTTCAAGTTCTACACTACAATGTTATTAATCTCACCCAGAGTATTTTTTAAGTAACAATTTTATATCATGTTTCAAGTTATTCATTTAACACAAGATAATAACTACAATAACAATAAATCTGCTTTAGTCGGCGGTTACATTATTTTTGTTCATTCCTCAGTCTTGAGGGATTTTTGGATGATGTCCACTCTGCTTCAGGCTGAGAAGGGGCATAGATATTATGAGGCAGAGGAATGGAATTTTTTGTTTGCAGTTGAACGCACTCCTTGCTTTTGGGATGGGACTGGACCATCATCACTGTTATTGTTCAGGGCAGGCCTGAAGAACTGGAGAGTGGGTATTGGCTGCATATCAGCTGGGTTTCAGGGCTCGCCTGGCATAGGGACAATCTGAAGGCTTTAAGTCTCTGAGAAAAAAACTTAACAGTAAATTGAAAATTACAGGTTCAGATAAAAGAAGTAGAAGAATCATGTTTAAGGAATTTATAAATGAGTATACCTATGTTGTATTGGGGAAATACCCTTTTATATATTCCCAGATAAAGTCTGCTGAGGGTGTGTTGATTTCATGTGGCATGAGGCTTGCCTTTGGTGTACAGACATCTCTAGGGCCCTCAAGAGCACTTTTGTTTGAAGCTTTGTTTACTGTGGCAGTTTGTGAAATTTGGCTGAGACCTGCTGTAGCGGTTGGGCAATTTGATGTAATTATGAATTCCAAAAATATAATTGGATCATGCTTGTAAACTAATCTGTTAATCTGGGCATGGTTTAGTTATGATTAGGGCATTGACTGGGCCACGTCAGTAGGGCATTGAGCCCCACCCCTTGGTGGGTGGAGGAATCGAATATAAAAGGCAAGGCAAAGGACAGAGGGAGCAGTTTTTGAGTAGTATTTCTGAAGTTGGAGTTTTGATGTTGGAGTTTTGATGTTGAGAGAAGGCCCCAGTAGAAGAGAAGTGAGCCATTCGCCTGATAGTCTCCAGCTGGCCTAGTGGAGAGAAACAAAGCCTAGAGAGCCTCATAGTCTACAGCTGACCTTGTGGAGGAAACAGAGGAGCTAATCCCAGAGAGAAATGCAGCCCTGGGAAGAGAGGAACCCAAGAAGCCTGAACCCTGGCAAATGCCAGCAGCTGTCTTGCTCCAACACGTGGCAATGGACTTTGGTGAGAGAAGAAACTTACGCTTTATGGCCTGGTAACTGTGGATTTCTACCCTAAATAAATACCCTTTATAAAGACCAACCCATTTCTGGTATTTCACATTAGCACCCCTTTGGCTGACTAATACACCTGCATAGGCATAACCTCTGGAATGACCTCCCATCTCATGTTGAAGGCTCAGTCATAAAAACTCCATTTTATTTAATATTTCTCCCTTTTGAGCAAGATCTTTCTCCAAATGCATCACTGATTAATGCTTACTAATAATCCCTCAGTGCCAGGGAACCTCATCAAGGATGTTTTCAGGAGGTAACTTTTAAGCACTAATTATAATTAGGCTTAGTTTCATTATTACAGTAATAGAGTTCATATGTGCAAGCATTATGCTTGAGGGCTTGGCTTATTAGCCTGTTTTCTTTTATTAGGCAAGGCTATTATATTCCAGAGCTTTTGCCCACCTTATTTGAGAAAGTAGCAGGACTTCCCCAGGAGGGGACGTTTAATATTTTATTATTTACTCTGAGGGCCTCTATCTATCCAGTAAACATACCTTTGGTAATAAGGACACATTTATATCCCATAAAAGTATGTATCTATATAACATTCAAGATTTTCAAAAGGCCCTGTCTGTCAAGACACCTGCTCATGTCATACCTTTACCTTCTTACCAGGGTTATGTCAATTGATAGAACATAATTTATATACTTGCCTTGCTTCTCATGTAAAGTTCTTTTTTTCCCCAAAGACAAAGCTTTGACCTACAGCTGGCTGCATATACTTTCAGAGAAACCTCAGAGGAAAACAATATAACTGACAAGGAAATTTAGTTGTTTCTGTGACATATTTTTCTAAGAATAAAATTACAACATTTCCATATACACCCCCCCCCCCATTTTTGACACTTAACATTGGTGTGGTACCTTTGTTACAATTGATGCAGGAATGTTAAAATATTAGTGTTAACTATAGTCCATATTTTGCTATTATTAACACCTTGTATTAGTGACATACTTTTGTTATAGCTCCTGAAAGAACATTCTTATATTTGCTTTATTAACCCAATCCTTGTCCACAGCAGGGTTCATGGTATTATGCAATCCCATGTTTTATCCTCTAGCTTTCCTTCTAGCATCATTTACGACCCATAACTTCCACTTTCAACCACGTTCACACACACATACTGCAGCACTGCTAATTTACCCACAATAATGTGCTACCATCACCTTTGGTCATTTCCAAACAATTACAATCAACCTAATAATAAATTTTGAACAGATTAAGCATAAGCTCCCCATTCTTTACCCCCATTCTATGTCCTGGTAACCTATCTTCTAGGTTCTACTGCTATGAGTTTGCTTATTATAATTAGTTCATATTAGTGAGATCATACAATATTTGTCCTTTTGTCACTGGCTTATTTCACTCAACATAAGGTCCTCAAAGTTCATCCATTTCACATGCATCACTACTTCATTCCTTCTTAAAGCTGAATAATATTCTATCATATCTATAGACCACATTTTGCTTATCCATTCATTGGTTGATGGACACTTGGGTTGCTTCCATCTTTTGGAATTTTGAATAATAGCCCTATGAACATTGGTGTGCATATATCGGTTCGTGTCCCTGCTTTCAGTTCCTTTGGGTACATACCTAGTAGCGGGATTGCTGGATCATATGGCAATTCTATACATAGCTTCCTGAGGAAACATCAAACTGTCTTCCACAGCGGTGGCAGTTGTTTTACATTCCCACCAGCGGTGAATGTGCATTCTTATTTCTCCACATCCTCGCAGACACTTGTAGTTTTTGTTTTTTTTCAATAGTGGCCATTCTAATAGGCATGAAATGATATCACATTGTGGTTTTTATTTGCATTTCCCTAATTCTTTGTGATGTAGAACATCTTTTCATGTGCTTTTTAGCTATTTGTATTTCCTCATTGAAAAAATGTCTCTTCAAGTCTTTGTCCATTTTTAATTTAGGTTGTTTGTCATTTTATTGTTGAGTTGTAGAATTTCTTTATATATGCTGGATATTAGACCCTTATCAGATATGTGGTTTCCAAATATTTTCTCCCATTGAGTAGGCTGACTTTTCACTTTCTTGACAAACTCCTTTGAAGAACAAAAGTTTAATTTTCAGGAGGGCCTGTTTATCTAATTTTTCTTTTGTTTCTCATGCTTTGGGTGTAAAATTTATGAAACCATTGCCTACAAGATCTTGAAGATGCTTCCCTACATTTTCTTCTTGGAGTTTTATGGTCCTGGCCCTTATATTTAAGTATTTGATCCATATTGAGTTAATTTTTTATAGGGTGTGAGATACAGGAACCTCTTTCATTCTTTTGGATATAGTTATCCAGTTCTCCCATCACCATTTGTTAAAGAGACTAAACTGTCCCAATTGCCAGCCTTGTCAAATATCAGTTGGCTGTAGATGTGAGGGACTATTTCTGAACTCTCAATTTGATTCCAATTAATATGTCTATCCTTGTGCCTATACCATGCTATTTTGACCACTGTAGCTTTGTAATATGCTATATAGTCAGGCAGTGTGAGGCTTGCAACTTGGTTCTTCTTTTTCAAGATGTTTTTGGCTATCCCAGGCCCCATACCCTTCAAAATAGATTTGATAATTGGCATTTCCATTTCTACAAAAAAGGCTATTGGGATTTTTATTGGGACTGTGTTGAATCTGTAAATCAATTTGGGTAGAATTGACATCTTAATGATATTTAGTCTTCCAATCCATGAACATGGAATGTCCTTCCATTTATTTAGGTCTTCTTTGATTTCTTTTAGCAATATTTTGTAGTTTTTATGTGTACAAGTCCTTTACATCCTCAAATTTATTTCTAGATATTTGATTCTTTCAGTTGCCATGGTAAATGGAATTTTTTTCTTGATTTCCTCCTCAGTTTGCTCAGTACTAGTGTATAGAAATACTACCAATTTTTGTGTGTTGATCTCATATTCCACCACTTTGCTGAGCTCCTTTATTAGCTCTAGTAGCTTTGTTGTAGATTTTTTGGGACTTTCCTATGATCATGTCATCTGCAAATAGTGAAAGTTTTACTTCTTACTTCCCAATTTGGATGCCTTTTCTTTCTTTTTCTTGCCTGTTCTAGCAAGAACTTCTAAGATAATGTGAATAAAAGTGGTGACAGCGGGCCTCCTTGTCTTGTTCTAGATCTTACAGGGAAAGCTTTCACTCTTTCACCACTGAGTAGGATGTTAGCTGTGTTTTTCATATATGCCCTTTATCATATTGAGGAATCTTCCTTCTGTTCCTTTCTTTTTAAGTGTTTGTATTAGTCAGCCAAAGGGGTGCTAATGTGAAATACTAAAAATGGGTTGGTCTTTATAAAGGGTATTTATTTGGGGTAGAAACCCACAGATACCAGGCCATAAAGTGTTAAGTTTCTTCTGTCACCACAGTCTATTGCCATGTGTTAGAGCAAGACAGCTGCCGGCGTTTGCCAGGGTTCAGGCTTCTTGAGTTCCTCTCTTCCCGGGGCTGCATTTCTCTCTGGGCTTAGCTCTTCTGGTTCCTCCACAAGGTCAGCTGTAGACGATCAGGCAAACTGCTCGCTTCTCTTCTCCTGGGGCTTTCTTTCCAACATCAAAACTGCTTCTCAAAATCTGCTTCTCAAAAAACGCTTCAACTCTGTTCTTTGCCTTGCCTTTTATATTTGATTCCCCACCCACCAAGGGGTGGGGCTCAATGCCCTACTGACGTGACCCAGTCAACGCCCCAATCATAACTCAATCATGCCCAGATTAACAGATCACTTTACAAGCATGATCCAATTATATTTTTGGAATTCATAATTACATCAAATTGCCTAACGGCCACAATGTTTCTATGAAAAAGGATGCTGGAGTTTATCAAATGCCTTTTCTGCATCGATAGAGATGATCATGTGATGTTTTTTCTTCTTCAATTTGTTAATGTGGAGTATTATGTTAATTGATTTTCTTGTATTGAATCACCCTTACCTGGGATAAAACCAGTTGATCATGGTGTATAATTTGTTTAATGTGATGTTGTATTTGATTTGCAAGTATTTTATTGAGGATTTTTGTATCTAAATTCATTAGAAAGATTGGTCTTTAAATATCTTTTCTTGTAGCATCTTTATCTGGCTTTGGTATTCAGGTGATGTTGGCTTCATAGAATGAGTTAGGTAATGTTCTCTCCTCTTCAACTTTTTGGAAGAGTTTGAGCAGGATTGGTATTAGTTTTTAGAATGATTGGTAGAATTCACCTGTGATGCCATCTGGTCCTGGGCTTTTCTTTGTTGGGAGGTTTTTGATGACTGATTCAATATCTTTATGTGTGATTGGTCTCTTGAGGTCTTCTATGTCTTCTAGAGTCAGTGCAGGTAGTTTGTGTGATTCTAGGAATTTGTCTATTTCATCTAAGTTGTCTAATATGTTGGCATACAGTTGTTTATGGTAGCATCCAGGTTCATTAGAGAGATTGGTCTGTAGTTTTCCCTTCTTGTGGCATCTTTATGTGGCTTTGGTATTAGGGTGATGTTGGCATCATAGAATGAGTTAGGCAATGTTCCCTCCACTTCTATTTTTTTAGAATAGTTTAAGCATGATTGGTGTATTTCTTTCTAGAATGATTGGTAGAATTCACCTGTGATGCCATCTGGTCCTGGGCTCTTCTTAGTTGGGAGGTTTTTGATGACTGATTCAATTTCGTTACTTGTGATTAGTCTATTGTGTACATCAATTTCTTCTTTTGTCAGTGTAGGCTGCTTGTGTGCTTCTTCTGATTGCTTTGGGATTAGTTTGCTGTTCTTTTTCTAGTTCTTCCTGGTGTGCAGTTAGGTCTTTGATTTTAGCTCTTTCTTCTTCTTCTTTTTAATGTAGGCATCTAGGGCTGTAAATTTCCCTCTCAGCACTGCCTTCTTTGCATTCCATAAGTTTTGATATGTTGTGTTCTCATTTCATTTGTCTCAAGATATTTACTGATTTCTCTTGCAATTCTTCATTAACCCACTGATTATTTAAGAATATGTTGTTTACCTTCCATATACTTGTGAATTTTCCAGTTCTCTGCCTTTTATTAATTTCCAGCTTCATTTCATTGTGGTAAGAGAAAGTGCTTTGTATTATTCCAATCTTTCGAAATTCATTGAGACTTCTTCTGTGATCTAGTATGTGGTGTATCCTGGAGAATGATCCATGAGCACTTGAGAATAATGGATATCCTGCTGTTTTGGGACGCAATGTTCTGTATGTATGTTAGGTCTAGTTCATTTATCATATTATTCAGGATCTCTGTTTTCTTATTGATCTTCTGTCTAGATGTTCTATCTATGTTGACAATGGTGTACTGAAGTCTCCCATTATTGTAGAGACACCTATTTCTCCCTTCAGTTTTGCCAGTGTTTGCTTCATGTATTTTGGGTCACCCTAGTTAGGTGCATAAGTATTTTATTGTTCTTTCTTCTTGGTATATTGTCCCTTTTATTAATATATAATGTCCTTCTTTGTCTCTTACTCAGTTTTGCATTTATAGCCTATTCTGTCTGATATTAGGCTTTTACATGTCATATCTTATTTTTATCTCTTTACCATTTAGTTACCCTTACTAATCTAAATAGAAGTACTTTCTTGTATTTGTACTTTTAACCACAATCCTCATCCACCTCCAGGTTACTGTTATTCAGTCCCTGGATTATTCTCTAGCTTTCTTTAATTTGACATTTACATCCCAAGACTACCCCTTTCAGCCACATTCCCATTTATAAACCAGCAGTGTTAGTTATACTCACTATAATTTGTTACCGTCAACTCTATCCTATTCCAAACTTTTACAGTAAAGCTAATTAAAAAATCTACATGCATTAAGCATGACAACCCCTTCTCAGCCCTCATCCTATCTTCTAGTACCCTATGTTCTAGGTTATAATCTGTGTGTTTATTCTTCATATTTAGTTCATATTAGTGGGGCCATACAATATTTGTGCTTTTGTGTCTGGCTTATTTCACTCAGCATAATGTCCTCAAGGTTCACCCATGTTATCATATGTGTCCCAGTTTCATTTCTTCTCACAGCAGCATAGTAATCCATCATATGTATATACCACATTTTGTTTATCCATTCATTGGTTGATGGGCACTTGGGTTGCTTCCATCTTTTGATAATTGTGAATAATAGCCCTATGAACATTGGTGTGCAAATGTCTGTTCACATCACTATTTTCAGTTCTTCTGGATATATTCTTAGTAGAGGGAATGCTGAATCATACAGCAGTTCTATATTTTGCCTCCGCCAAACTGTCTTCCACAGAGGCTGCACCATTCTACATTCCCACCAACAGTGAAGGAGTGTTCCTATTTCTCCACATCCTCTCCAGCACTTGTTGTTTTCTATTTTTTTAAATAATGGCCATTCTATGAGATGTGAGATGATATTTCATTGTAGTTTTGATTTGCATTTCCCTAATAGCTAATGATATTGAACATTTTTTTCATGTGCTTTTTCACCATTTGTATTTCCTCTTTGGAGAAAAGTCTATTTAAGTCTTTTGCCCATTTTTAAATTAGATTGCTTGCTCTTTTACTGTTGAGTTGTATGATCTCACTACATAGCATGGAAATCAAACCCTTATCGGATATGTGGTTTCCAAATATTTTCTCCCGTTGAGTGGGCTGCCTTTTTGCCTTCTTGACAAAGTCCTTTGAATCACAAAAGTGTTTAAGTTTGAAGGGGTCCCGTTTATCCATTTTTTCTTTAGTTGTTCATGCTTTCAGTGTACGGTTTAAGAATGCACCACCTACCACCAAGTCTTGAAGATGTTTCCCTACATTGTCTTCTAGGGGTTTTCAGGTTCTAGCTTTTATATTTAGGGTCTTTGATCCACTTTGAGTTAATTTTTCTGTAAGGTGTGAGATAGGGGTCCTCTTTTTTCTTTTGGATATGACTATCCAGTTCTCCCAGCACCGTTTATTGAATAGACTGTTCTGACACAGCTGGGTGGGCTTGACAGCCTTGTCAAAAATCACTTGACCATAGATGTGAGGATTTGTTTCTGAACTGTCAGTTTGGTTCCATTGGTCTATATGTCTATCTTTATGCCAATACCATTCTGTTTTTACTACTTGTAGCTAGGTAATATGATTTAAAGTCCAGAAGTGAGAGTCCTCCAACTTCACTCTTCCTGATGTTTTCGGCTATTTGGGGCCCTTTTCAATTCCAAATAAATTTGATAATTGGGCTTTCCATTTCTTTCAAAAATGCCATTGGAATTTTTATAAGGATTGCATTGAATCTGTATATCAATTTGGGTAGAATTGCCGTCTTAAAAATATTTAGTCTTCCCATCCATGAACATGGAATGTTCTTCCATTTATTTAGGTCTTCTTTGATTATTTATTTATTTATTTTAACAATGCATTGTATTTCTGAATACTACAAAGTGCTTTATGTCTTTGGTTATGTTTATTTCTAAATATTTAATTCTTTTAGTCACTATTGTAAATGGATTTTTCCCCCCTGAATTCCTCCTCAGATTGCTCATTGCTAGTGTATAAAAACACTCCTGATTTTTGAATATTAATCTTGTATCCTGCCATTCTGTTGAACTCATTTATCAGCTCTAGCAGCTTTATTGTAGTTTTTCAGGACTTTTTAGGTATAGGATCATATCATCTGTAAATAGTGAAAGTTTTACTTCTTCATTTCCAATTTTGATGCCTTTTATTTGTTTTTCTCGCCTGATTGCTCTGGCTAGAACTAGAAACTCTAGTATTATATTGAACAACAGTGGTGACAGTGGGCATCCTTGTCTTCTTCCCAGTCTCAATGGGAAAGCTCTCAGTCTTTCACCATTGAGTACACTGTTAGCTGTGGGTTTTTCATATATGCCCTATATCATGTTCAGAAAGTTCCCTTCTTTTCCTATTTTTCCAAGTATTTTTATGAAGAAAGGATGCTGTATTTTGTCAAATGCCTTTTCTATGTAGGTCAAGATGATCATGTGATTTTCTTCTTTATTAATGAGGTTTATTATGCTGATTTTCTTGTGTTGAATCACCCTTGCATATTTGGTATAAAACCCACTCGATCATAGTGAATAATTCTTTTAATGTGTTGTTGGATTCAATTAGCAAGTATTTTGTTGAGGATTTTTGCATCTGTATTCATTAGGGAGGGGGGTCTGTAATTTTCTTTTTTTATAATATATTTATCTGGCTTTAGTATTCGGGTGATATTGGAGTCATAGAATGAGTTTGATAGCATTCCTTCCTGTTCAGTTTTTTGAAAGAGGATGAGTAAGATTGTTATTAAGTATTCTTTGAATGCTTGGTAGGATTCACCTGTGAAGCCATCCTGTTCTGGGCTTTTCATTTTGGGGAGTTGGTTGATGATTCTTTCAAACTCTTTACTTGTGATTGGTTTGTCAAGGTCAGTGTAGGTTGTTCCTATGTTCCTAGGAATTTTTCCATTTCACCTACATTGTCTAGTTTGTTGGTGTACAGTTGTTTATAGTATCCTCTTATGATCTCTTTTATTTCTGTGGGGTCAGTGGTAATGTCACTGTTTTCATTTCTGATTTTATTTATTTGCATCTTCTCTCTTTTTTTTGTTGTCAGTCTAGCTAAAGCTTTGTCATTTTGTTAATCTTTTCAAAGAATCAACTTTTGGTTTTAATTCTCTCTATATATTCGGTCTTAATTTCATTTATTTCTGCAATGATCTTTGTTATTTCATTCCTTTGGCTTTCTCTGGGAATAATTTGCTATTTTTTTAAATCTAGTTCCTCCAAGTGTGTAGCTTGGTCATTGATTTTGGCTCTTTCTTCTTTTTTAATGTAAGCATTGAAGGCTATAAATTTCCCCCTCAGCACTGCCTTCACTGCATCCCATAGGTTCTGATATGTTGTGTACTTGTTTTCACTCGTCTCGGGATATTTTTTGATTTCTCTTGCAATTTCTTGTTTGACCAACCAATTATTTGTGTGTTGTTTAATCCCCATATATTTGTGAATTTTCCCTTTTTTTGCTTGTTTTTTGATGTCCAGCTTTATTCCATTATGATCAGAGAAAATCCCTTGTATAATTTCAATCTTTTAAACTTTATTGAAATCTGTTTTGTGACCCAACATATGATCTATCCTAGAGAATATATGAGTACTTGAGAACAATGTATATACTGCTGTTTTGGGGTGCAATGTTCTGTATATGTCTGTTAAGTTTAGTTCATTTATCTTATTATTCAAGCTCTCTTTATTGATCCTTTGCACAGATATTCTGTCCAATAATGATGATGTCTGTTATTGCAGAGACATCTATTTCTCCCTTCAGTTTTCCCAGTGTTTGCCTTATGTACGTTGCGGCATCCTCATATACATTTATGAATGGTATTTCTTTCCGGTGAATTTCCCCTTTTATTAATATATAATGTCCATCTGTATCTCTAATGACAGCTTTGCTTTTAAAGTCTATTTCACCTGATATAAATATAGCTAATCCAGCTTTTTTTTTTTTTTTTTTTTTGTTT
>JAQZBX010100028.1:0-11408 GCA_029593785.1 Cabassous unicinctus
TGAGTCAGCCTAAGGCTGTGTCCCTCTCTCTCCCCTTTCCGGGAGTGGTAGATCCCTGGAGCCCCCTTTGTCTGTAGTTGCAGGCCCAGAGGCCCGAGAATTCTAAAGAGTGTGGGGGAGGGTGCCGGCAGCAGCCGCCGCTGCTGATTAAAAACTCACGGTTCTGGTTCTGTCGTCGCGATTTCTCTCTTTTGTCCCTTTCTCCTCTCGGTGGTATGCAGTCTTCCCCTGCTGTCCTAAACCCTAGAAGATCTATTTTGGGTCTGTTTCAGCCTGTTCTCTAGCTATTTTTCTGGAGAAGAGATTCCTGTGTGTTACTAGTCAGCCATCTTCCCGGAAGTCCCCAGCATCCTTTTTTGATAAAAATACTACAAAAGATAGGAATTGAAGGAAACGTTCTTAACATGATTAAAGGCCATATATGAAAAACCCACAGCTAAGATTGTACTCAATGGTGAAAGACTGAGAGCTTTCCTGTTGAGATCAGGAACAAGACAAGGATGACTACTGTCACCACTGTTGCTCAATATAGTATTAGAGGTTCTAGCTAGAGCAATCAGGCAAGAAAAAGAATTGAAAGGTGTCCAAATCAGAAAGGAAGAAGCAAAACTTTCGCTATTCGCAGATAAGACCCTATACCTAGAAAATCCTGAAAAACTACAACAAAGCTGCTAGAGCTAATAAACAAGTTCAGGAGAGTGGCAGGATACAAGATTAATATGCAAAAATCAATAGTGTTTCTATACACTAGTAACGAGTTATCTGAAAAGGAAGTCAGAAAAAAAAACTCCATTTACAATGACTAAGAGAATCAAACCTATAGGAATAAATTTAACCAAGGACATGAAGCATTTTTATTCAGAAAACTACAATGCGTTGCTAAAAGAAATCAAAGAAGACCTAAATAAATGGAAGAATATTCCGTGTTCATGGATTAGAAGACTAAATATGGTTAAGATGTCAATTTTACCCAACTTGGTAAACAGATTCAATGCAATCCCGATAAAAATTCCAACAGCTTTTTTAAAAGAAATGGACAATACAATATCATTACCAAATTTATGTGCACAGGTAAGGGGCCCCAAATAGCCACAAACATCTGAAAAGGGCAAAACAAAGTTAGAGGACTCTCACCTCCAGACATTAAATCATATTACCTAGTGACAGTGGTAAAACAGCACAGTGGTGGCATAAAGATAGACATACAGACCAATGGAACTGAATTGATGGTTCAGAAACAGATCCTCACATCTATGGTCAAGTGATTTTTGACAAGGCTGCCAAACCCACCCAGGTGGACCGAAACAGTCTATTCAACAAATGGTGCTGGGAGAACTGGATATCCATAGCCAAAAGAAAGAAAGAGGAGCCCTATCTCATACCTTATACAAAAATTAACTCGAAATGGATCAAAAACCTAAATATAAAACTCCTAAAAGAAAATGTAGGGAAACATCTTCAAGACCTGTTGATAGGTGGTGGATTCTTAAACCTTACACTAAAAGCACATGCAACAAAAGAAAAAATGGATAAATGGGACCTCCTCAAACTTAAAGCATTTTGTGATTCAATGGACTTTGTCAAGAAGATGAAAAGGTAGCCTACTCAATGGGAGAAAATATTTGGAAACCACATATCAATAAGGGTTTGATTTCCATGCTATATAAAGAGATCATACAACTCAACAATAAAAGAGCAAGCAATCCAATTTTAAAAATGGGCAAAAGACTTAAATAGACGTTTCTCCAAAGAGGAAAAACAAATGGTGAAAAAGCACAAGAAAAAGTGTTCAATAGCACTAGCTATGAGGGAAATGCAAATCAAAATGACAATGAGATATCATCTCATACTGAATAGAATGGTCATTATTAAAATAACAAAAAAAAGTAAGTGCTGGAGAGGATGTGGAAAAATAGGAATACTCCTTCGCTGTTGGTGGGAATATAAAATAGTGCAGCTCTGTGGAAAACAATTTGGTCGTTCCTCAGGAAGCTATATATAGAACCGCCGTATGATCTAGCAATCCCTCTACTAGGAATATATCCAGAACTGAAAACTGTGATGCAAACAGACATTTGCACACCAATGTTCATAGCAGCGTTATTCAAAATTGCCAAAGGATGGAAATAACCCAAGTGTCCATTGACTGATGAGTGGATAAACAAAATGTAGTATATACATACAATGGAATACTATGCTGCTGTAAGAAGAAATGAAATTGGGACACATGGGATAACATGGATGAGGACATGATGCAGAGTTAAATAAGCCAGACACAAAAGGATAGATATTGTATGGTCTCAATAATATGAACTAAATACAAAGAATAAACATAGAGTTAAAACCTAGAGTATAGATTACTAGGAGATAGGATGAGAGCTGAGAATGGGTACTGATGCTTAACGTACATAGAATTTTTAATTAGCTTGATTGTAAAAGTGTGGAAATGGATAGAGTTGATGGTAATACATTATAGTGAGTATAACTAACATAGTTGGCTTATAAATGAGACTGTGGCTGCAAGGGGTAGTGTAGGGATGTAAATGTCAATTGAAAAAAAGCCAGAAAATAATCTACGGACTAACACTGAACCTGGAGGTGATACGGATTGTGGTTAATAGTACAAACACAAGAATGTTCTATGAACTAGAACAAACATATATCACTATTACAAGGTGGTAAGAATATAGATGCATGGGGAAAATACAATGACCGTAACCTACAGACTATAGTTAATAATATCGTAATATTCTTGCATCAATGTTAAAGAAGTACTGTGTTAATAATGGGGGTATGGAAAAATATATACCAAATGCACACTATAGATGATAGTTAATGGTAATAGTTTGATGATGTCCTCTCATAATCTGTAACAAATGTTCCACAACAATGTAAGGTGATGGTGGAGGGGTGCTGTATGGGAATTCTGCACATTATGTAAGTTCACAACTTTCCCCGCCCCCCAAAAAAATAATAAAAATTACTAGCTAGTCCAAATAATACACTTTCAGGACAAGGTTCGTATTTGCAAAAACCAGTCAGTCCAGTGATAATTTTTGTGATTTGTTTCCCTATTTTTATTAATCCAAACAATTGCACAAAATGTTGGTAGACCCGAATTTTCTCTGAACTTACATACTTCAATTTCTGCTAATGGCAAAACTATCCAACTAGTCACCTTAGCTAGAAAGTTGCAGGATCAAATTTGATTCTCACTCTTCTCCCTGTGCAATTAGTTAGCAAGACCAAATGATTCTATTTTAAAAGTCTCAGGAACTTATTACTCATAAACTTTGGATCAGACACTATTTTTAAATCTGTGATTGTTTTAATAGCCTTTCTCTATTCTCTATCCTTCTCCAATTGATCTCCCTCACTTCTGCTAGAATTATTTTAAATAAATCAATTTCTTTAGTCTATTGCCTACTTAAAACCCTCAGATAATACCTAGACTTCTTAGGTATTCCTCCCACTAAATACATGCTACTAATGGTTCTCATTCAGGGATGGCACCCCTCCCCTAGGAGGCACTGGAAAATGTTTGGGACATCTGTGCTAGTCACAGTGATAAGAGGGCAAAAAAGGGCATTTAATGGACAGGGACCAAGGATGGTGAATATCCAGCAATGTAGGGCAAGTTCCATGTAACAGAGAATTGTCTCACCAAAATGCCAATAGCACTTCCAAGTGAGATTTTTTGTTCTCCGAACACACTTTTTTTTTTAAAAACACATATATGGTTCCTTCTTTTTTAGAATCTACTTACCCTCTCCTTACCACCCCGTCACTAGTTCTGCCTCCTTTCAAACTATATTTTCCCTGGATGATACAAATCTAAAGATCTTCTCATGTGAATTAATAGTCATGTACAGAGTATGTTAATGAGAGATAATTACATCACTCCTATAACACCCTGGTCACACTTAGTATATTATATTGGTCATTTCAATGCATGTTCCCCTTATCTCTCTATATCTCTTAAAATTTGAGCTCCTTGAGAATATTCCTTTGGTATCACATTACTTTTTAACCTCAATTTTTACTGTTGAACTATGAGATGAGAATCATTCTATGAATGTTTTTTTGGATTAAAAGATGAAAAGTTGTACTCATTTCCTATGAAGAGACTGCTATTTTAACAAGCTTTTTATAGCTGCTAAATTTAGAACTGAGAATGCCTTACAACAAATGAAATAAAAAAAGTTATTAGTAAGGTATTTTGAAGAACCCTAGAATGCATGTATTAAATTACAGATTAGACTAAGGCAAGTATTACAAATTCAGTTAAAAGAGGAAGATAAGCTGCAGAAACTTTGTAAACTAGACAGAATGTTCCCAGTATAAAGGTACTTAAATTCCTTCTTCTTCTCTTGTAAATGATGTGTAAGTATACCTTACAAAGATCTGCCTAACAAGCTTGTATCTGTGATCCTTCTTAAGAAGAATACTCTGGTAACCTAAAAAAAAAAAAAAAGTGTGTGTGTGTGTGTGTGTGTGTATGTGATATACTTCTATACAAAAAATAAAGTAGAAGTCCTCTTATCCCATCCCACTCAATTTTTTTTAAATTTGAGGTTAGACTATTTCTGTGGCATATTACAATAATATCTTATTTCTTCAGTCAAATTTTTCAACTTAGCACATCCCTAATTTGCACACACAATAAAACAGGGTCCATAAAACAATTGCTCACTTGCACATCTGTTCATATCTGGAGCTCGGTGTCCATAGTATCCTGATGGACAGGAATGCAAGCACTCTCCATATTGACGCATCCCTTCTCTTCGAAGAAAGAAGAACAACTTCTGTTGACATCGGCTGCATCCATTGTCCTTTGAACAAGACAAACAACCCTTGCAAATGGGATTTGATACATAACTAGCTGTAAAAGAAACAAACACAAAACATGTTAAATATGAATATGACCAGACTTCTGATAATACAACATACTGAGAGGACAAATAACTCATCCTTCTGCTCTAATCGCATAGAAATATTCAACAAAAGATACCAAAAAAGAAAGTTTAATACACAAGCCAGCTTACAATCAAAGAGCAAAGTAGAGGCAGAGTTGAAGCCAAAAGCTGAAACTAAATGGCTCTTGAGGATGTTTGGACCAGACAGAGGCAAATGTTAAGGCAGAATCTGAGTCCAGGCCAAGACATATGCACGTAAAGAACGGAAACTAGCTCCCTTTATGTAGACAGGAGTCGTAACAGCTGTTCTGCCAATGAAATAAGTACTAGGACCCCTCCACCACCACCCAAACCAGCCAGAGAAAAGGATGGCAATCCTGGATTGGGGGTGTGGTGGGCGTGAGCCCAGAAGAAAAGAAACAAACCCGTGAGGAATAAGAACTCCAAGCCTGTAAGACATCCAAGCATGGGAACCAAATTCAAATTATCAATATAGGAAGATGTCCTTAAGTCAAGAAATTAATATAAAAACTTATCAAGACCCAGGAAAACCCACAGATGAAATAAGAAACTACCCTCTAGAAATTTTCTACAATTTTGAGACCTGGAACTTTCATGGAATACCACCTTAACATAAAAAATGAACAGGTCACACAAGGAAGCAAACCTCCATGAGGAAGAGTCATCTGTCTCACTAAAAGAGAGAATTTGCAACTGAAGAACCAGAAATAAGAGAACCACTGGAAAGAGCCTTTAAAACGAATGTATTTAGAATATTTGGAGAGATAAAGGAAGGACTAGAAATCACCTGGTGAGAAGCAAGAATGTACAAAAATGTGCAAGTGAGAAATGAAAATTCTAAAACTGAAAAAAATTTCTATGGACAAGTTGAACAGTGGACTAAATATTGCTGAAGAGAATGAGGTAGCTGTAAGACAAATTTAAAGAACTACAGCATAAAGCAGATAAAAATATGAAAATGTGATAAGGGTAAGAAACATGTAAGAAAAAAAATGAAAAAGTTCCAATACATGATTAGTAGGGATTCGAGAAGGAAAGAATACAGAGAATGAGTATATCATAATATTCAAAAAGATAATGGAAGATTAGTTTCCAGAATTGAAGAATAACATGAGTTCTTAGAAGATGAAAAACAAATCCACATCTAGATACAGCATATTTAAAATAAAGTAAAAAGTCAAACCAGAGAGAAACAGCAGACTACCTACAAAGAATAAAAACTTAACTGACAGCAGATTTTTCATCAGAAATAATAAGTGCTAGATGGTGGGATATTATCTTCAACATACTGAGGGGAAATAATTATTAAACTATAATTCTATAAGTGGTTAAATGAGAGTTGAGGAATAAGAAAAAAAAACATTTTCAGGCAAAATAAAGGCAAGGAACTTAGCAAAATCATTCACAAGAAGAACTAGTAAACTGTATATTAGAGGGAAAAAATGGAACACAAAAGGAAGTAGAATGCAATAATCAAGAGTGATCAAACCAACTGATAAATACGGTATATCTATAAAAGCATAAATTAAAAAATAATAATAAAAATGATTTAATGTTCAGGGTAAAAAAATAATCAAATATTTTATACTCAACAGCAATAACATGGAAGACTTGAGGGGGGAAGCCAAACAAATCATTTAAATTTCTATAATAAAGAAAACCAAGATAGATTAAGGTTTTCTAAATTAAATATACTTGCTAACATAAAACTTCAAGATACCCTCTGCAAAAAAACAGTAACAGAATATATAACTTCTAAATCAGTGGCAGCTTCCAACAGATATAATAAATATACAAAATATGAATAGGAGGAAATGTCACAAATGTCCACAAACAGGAGCATGGATAAATAATTTGTGGTGTATTCATACTATGAATCTAACTACCTGATATACACAACATGAATGAAATTTATAACATTATGTAGAGCAAAAGAAGCCAGACACACACACAAGAGTATTTTCTGTATAATGCCACGTATATTAAAATCAAAGACAGGTAAAGCATATCTATGATGATCAACTGCTTCCTTGTGTGACTTGTTCATTTTTTATGTTAAGGTAGATTTCCATTCCTAGATGCCTTTGAGGGGTGGGGACTGATTGGAAAGGGGCACAATGGAAGTTTTTGGAGGGTGATGAAAATGTTCTCTATCTTGACTGGATACTGGTTATACAATGCATGTATTTGCAAAACTCTTCTAATTGTACACTCAGAATGTGTTTTTATGGGTCTTTTAAAGAGTCTATAAATTACATTGATATTCACCTATTTGATATTCTTCTAATTTTAGGTTATTTTTTAAAACAGAAAATAACCTGTTGCTGGGGGTGAGGGAGAAGGAGAGAAAGAGTTGAACTAGCATCTAAAGATATAAATCTCATGAAGAAGTTCACTACATCTAGTGGTGAAAAGGGTAATCAAAAAGAAAAGAAATGGAATACTCTTTCTAGATTTCCTGGCATAAAATTTTAGAATGATATCATCTAAAATCCCAATATAAATTCTAAAATATTAAAAATTCATGTAACTTTTAGTTATTACTACACCAAGCAAGGTCTTAAATATAACAAGATACATGAGGTCATAGTGACTTCATTTTATTGGGCTAGTCCAAAAACGAGAAAAAAAGAGAGAAGGCATAGAAATCTCATCAATTATTGAACCCTTTAACTTTGAGACTACAACCCATTTGCCCTATATATAATATTTATTGCATATAAAACCAATATCAAGCAATATCGAGACAAGCAGCTATACAACAAAGTACATTGTACACCACACCATTCCTTCACTTATGATTCAACATCCAATACATTTAAAGCCACTTGTAGTGAATCTATATAGGTTTTAGTTTCACAAGATGCTTTCCTTCCTTCCCCTAGGCTCCCACAGGCCTGATTTATTCTTACAGCCTGTCTTCCAGAAAGATCTAAAACCTAGGGTTTAATCTACCTTTCAGAGCAGAGGCAGAAGAAAAACCAAGGCAATTCAAGACCAGGAATCAAGGCCAAAATAGCTCTTTGAATTGACCATTAAGGTCTGCTTCTTCCCACCTAATTAGGGACCTTCTTCTATGAACTGCTCAAGTGCTTTAGTGTTTTTGTCTGCATATTCCATCTATTTTATGGACATTCTCTTCACTTTCAAACCTATATATGCTTTCCAAATAATTTTAAAAGCACATTTTTGTCCCAACCCAAATCAATTCATATGAAAAACCACTCCCTCAGATATAATTTCTAGTAAAATTTTGGCAAACAGCTTTCCACATATCTCTTTATGTATATATATAAGTGATACATAATTTGTAGTTTTCATTAACATGATCATTCTTTACGGGCTGTATCATAACTAGCTCAATTTCAGTCAAGTTGTGACTATCTTTCCATAGCAAGGAACCAGACCAATTATCACTATCACACTTCTTGGAAGTGTCTTTTATACCTGCTGCTCTTACTTACCACGACCATCCATTCAGTTATTTCTAACACTACTTTTATGGGGACCACTACCAGTTTTCCAATCACCAGCTCAAGACCTCAGGCTCAGTTTCTGGTCCTCACAAGTCCTGCAGTGTTGGTCACTGCTGTCTTCCTCCTCTGGCTGCCATCACTATGTCGCCTCCTACAGACTTAATACCAATGCTCACTCTAGTGGTTTCCACTAATCTTCCAATAACGGGCACTTGTTTCTCCTCACTTGTACTGTTACGGTTCCCTGACCTCAGGCCCACCTCTCTCTACTTCACACTACATTCTACAATCAGATGTTTTCCTCCTTTTAACTCATCACGGTATTTCTGCTATACCTTACTCTGACTAGATCATTATGATTTATAAAGTACTTTCACAGAACTGACAGAAAATAAATCTATAACTATTTACAATTTTTCCAGCTGCCTTCTGAGGAGATTTCATCCTGGTATTGTTACTGGTGACATGAGTAGGGCAAAAAGAGTGAGCATGAAAATTTAGGAAAATTGGGGCACAGCTCAACTTCTTCTCCATGTAAGAAAAGGATAAAGATTCGGGGTGGGGTAGGTAGGGTACAGAAAGCTAGGAGAGAACAGAAGAGGCTTTATGAGGAAATGCCTATAGCGAGGCAGGAGGAGACATTTTAACTTTCAGGGACCTTCCAAGAACATAATCCACCTAAAGCACAAAGACCTTCTGGCATAATATCTTGGAGAAGCAATTGAAAACTATTTTGTGTAAGGGGTAGCCCTTAAATTTGAGTTACCAGGAGACAGACTAAGGCAAAAGCAGAGGTTTCTGGCTAGAGCAGCACCAAAAACAGCTCCAGGCTGCCGAGTTCTCTGGAGCATAGCTGAGAGTAGTTCTTTGGCTACTTTCTACTCTTGAATTTAACTAAAGATTTGAAATGGCAAAATCAAGGTTACCCAAACTCCAAATTTAGCTCTGTAAATGAAAAGAGAATTTGGAAGGGTTACACACATAGCAAGAAGGCTTAAGGAGAATGCTCCCTGTGCCACAGGCATCACAAACTAAAGCTGAGTCTACACTTACCTTCCATTCAAAAGGTAAACCAAGAGCTCTTTATCACCATAAATCTCACTGCAGAGGAAGAGGTATGGAGGGGGAGAATTATAGAACAAAGAGAAGCAACATAAATTAAAGCCTGTTTGCCTCATTTTGTTTTTATGTATCAGAAGCCAACTTTCATCTTGACCTCAAAGATTTCAGAGTAAACAAATTGTGCCCTACATGTTTTTCAGAAAAAGCTATTCTTAACAGCACTAAAAAGCACTGCTGTATATACTAGAACCTTGACTGACTTAAACGATGAAAATGAACTAGGGAATACTCACTTACCTGAGTCCATATCTTAGATATCTTTATAGCCCTACACATGAGGAATTCTCTTAAAGTAAAAATGATGCAAGCCACACCAAACTTAAGTGCTCTCTTCCCTTCCCCCATTCTTCTTCAGTCATTAACAGTGTCCCTCAATGCCGAAGGACAAGGGGAACATGATATTTTTTGCAATTTAAAGCTTCATACTCCAAACCTCAAACAGATTTCCCACTTTAATTAACCGTTGTCCAGTGTCAGCTATCCTAGTGGTCTCTTCTATGTTGTAAATCAGTGGTTTAGCAATTCAACAAGAACTGTTCCGTCTGTCATATGGTGACTACACCAACCCGGATGTCTAAAGCCAGGCAAAAGGAGACCTATAAACATGACTAGAGCAATTTATTTTGTCACTATCCTAATAAGTCAAAAGGCTCTGCCTATTGCTGCGAGATTTAATTCAAGTGTGCAGGTGAATAAACAGATCTTAATTTCTGGCTTTGATGACCACGTTTATTTGCTCTCTCTGTAAACTTCAACTTTTCCAACCCTGAAACCTGCTGAGATCCAGAGCCTCACCATTCCAATCAAAACACTTTTTAAAATCTAGGATCTACCCAAAACTCTAAAGATGAAATATATCACATAAAACATTAAAAATCATCAAAAAGGTGATAAGCAGCGATTTTAGCACAAATGCACATATATCTCTGTCACAGGGAAAGGAATATATGGCTTCAGAGAACAAGGAAAACCATAAGGTAGAAAGCAACAGCCTCTACATCACTAACAATTATATCAGACAAAAATTCAGCATAAGTAGAACCATTTACTCTTAATTGAAATAGTGTTAGTGTTCCTCTTAAACTGCAAAATATTTGACCTTTTTATGGATCCTGGTATTTTAAACTTGATCCTTTGTTAAAGCAAATCCAGTTATTCATATTTTATCCCATAGAGCATTTTATGTAGGTGGTGAATGCCCATCTGTTTCTAATGTACTCCTGACACTTTTTAAAAGTGCTCCCCTGTTTCTGAATTTAGTCCTTGCCAAGTAAGAAGAAACTTAAATTCCTTCTTGGTGAAGGCAACCATTCCAGTAAAAGGATACTGGTTTCAAATTCTGAAGATAATAGGACTGAACAATGGGCTATTGGCATCTCAGCCTCACTTCACTGGTTAAATAAATTTAAATGTTAAAGTTCAACAATTTTTAAATGAACAATTATTATTAACATCAACAATCAAGCTTAAAATAAAATTTCTAATATCTATCTCTTCCCTAATCCCAAGTTCAAGACACGTATTTAAACACACACACACACACACCTATCTCGGCACCAACAGGGACCTTGCACATCAAGTCCTATACAAAAAAGCTGGATGCTAGAACCTGACAATACTGGAATAAAAATCCTCTACAGCTATGTATAGCAAGGGAAGCATAGAGAGATTGAGAGGTGATGAGTTTATTTGTTTGCTTTTTGTTATTTTATTATTATTATTGGAATAATGAAAATGCTCTAAAAATGACTGAAGTGATGAATGCACAACTATGTGATTATAACAAACACCATTGATTGTATACTTTGGATTGATTTATGCTTCATTAATACGTATCAATAAAATTGATTTGTTAAAAAAAAAAAAAAAAAAA